>PVKE010048643.1:0-11517 GCA_004027555.1 Craseonycteris thonglongyai | reverse complement strand
CTGCGTCTCCAGGGATGATTTTTAGTGTCTCGCTTCCAACATTTTTTTGGTAAAAATTGTGAGAACTAGCTTATGTATGCTCACCATTCAGTCCTCTTTATAGGGGTGTCCTGAGCATATTGGGCCCACTGAAGTGTAGCCACTGTCTGCTGAGGCTGACTTCTGCTGCACAGATGAGTTCTTCATGTGACAAAACTGGCTCTGACTGCCTGGGACCTTCACATACTGATGCTGTGTTCTTTGCCACTGTGCACGAAATGCTTTACTGACAGTGCTGTTTTGCTATGTGGGTTTAAGAATTGTGCTGCCTCTTTGTCCAGTATCTTAGCGATACCGAAATAGATGATCACTTTCTAGTTTCACTTAAATTCTTATGAGGACTGAGATGGGAAGTCATGTGAGCTAGGGTTTGGAAAGACAACAGTTAAAAAAAAGAAAACATCTTTGTGATTTCACTCTAGTAGTGGTGATTAAAATTGTTCTTTGTGGGACAAACATGTTTCCTTTGATCCTACACTGAGAGGTTTTTAAATGACTCCACAGAAATAAACACCTGCTCACCTAAATAATGCATTTGAATCTCATTGAAGATTTGTCTTAATGTCTAAAATATTTAGCTGTTTAAAAGGTCAAGTGGGAAGCACTTATGAATTACGTGATTGTTTTTGGAATTTCCCCTTCTATTATATTGAGTGATACCTAGTCCTTCCAGTGTACAGGTGTGCCAATTTCCGAGTCTTCCTGAAATTAGCATTCTCTACCGAAATTGTCTCATACAACCTGGACGATCATTCATTTCTATTTGCTTTCTTTAAAATGATAGGCTAGGAATCATTTTACTTTTCTATCTTGTGTTCAACACACAAAAAAAATTCATTCTATGGATGTTGTCTTAAGCAAATACAAGCAGTTATAAAACAGTGTTTTCAGATTTTTAAAAATGTAATGTCTTTTATTCTTTATGTCCCACAGTTTACCTCATGGAGGATATTAATTTCCTGTGTCACTTCTTCAAATGTTTTAACTGCTGTGTGAAATAATTACTCCTTATCAATATAGATTTTCCATTTTCAGTCATATTTTTCTATTGAATGTTAATTTTCAGTTTCTTTTTATTTCATCCAGTTTGTGTTGGTCTCTAGTCATTATAATACATACTTATGTATTATAAAATAAGCTTAAAAGAAACATAGTTTTAACAGTTGTATACAATAGGTTCTTTGTCAACTCCATTAATTACTGAATGAGTGAAACAATTAATGAATTGTTTCAACCCCTTGGTTTAAAACTGTAACTTAAAATGTGAGAAATGTCAAATGTGCTACCTAATTCATATCCTTCAGATGCCAAGAAATAGAGTGGGGTGAATAAATTATCATATATAAAATAATTGGCATGCATAGTGAAACGCACTAGTTTAAACACCCAGTGAAGATTAGACTACAAGAATAGAGGAGTTATGAGTTGAGGGGAACTAGTGAAAATTGGAGTACCTTGGGGTTGGCATCACGGACTCTGTAGTGACTATTGGGACCCACCCAGGTCACTTTTCCCAGTCCATTACCCTTCCCCAGTTGCTGTGAGGGTTGGCTACTTACCTATTGCACCCTTTGTCTGAGAATTGCCCTTGGCTGAAAGGGTGCTGCCTCTTCTAACAGCTTATTACTCCCTGCTCACAGAAGACAGCCAGAGGTTAATGACTGATTAATTCAAGTGAACAGAAGGCCAGCTCATTTGTGTTAAGATTGAGCCAACTCTGTAGGATGATTGCTGCTTTAAAGTTCCTTGTGGTAACAGACTGAAGTTCATTTCCAGCCAAGATTACCTCCTTGCTCAGCTGTCTTCCAACCCTGCTTCCCTCACTCTCCTTCTCCTAGGACACTCCTCGACCCATCACTCTTGCAAGGATCTCTCTCTCGGGATTTGATTTCTCTCTCGGGATTTGATTTGAGGAAATTCTACCGTAGACAGTATCAAAAGTGGACCTGGGAAACAGATTCTAAGAATGGAATTCTGGAAGTGGACCACACATGGACCAGATGGCAAGCAGGGCACCATCCCGGGCAGAAGGTAGACTTCTGCTAGTACTGGCATGCTATAGCAGAGGGCTTGCTATCATAACGCTTCCGCCTGTGGTGAGCTGTGGCAGGGAAGCCATGGAAGGAGGTGCGTGAGCTGGTGAAAAGTTGCTACCACTTGAGAACCTCAACGGCATAGCAACTAAAGACAGTAGAATTGGATGGTTCTTGATAAATGCCAATGATGTGTCAAGTGTGACAGTTGGGAGCCTCCTTGGTTGCATTGACAGAAACACTCATGTCTTAGGTGGAAAACAGAGCTGGACACCAGGCACTTGCTCTAATTGGAAGAATGACAAACTTTCAACGAGGACTTAATTCTGAACCTAGACAGTTGTCCCAAGCCAAAGCCCTGACCTCACAGGGAAGAAGTAGGATCTGAGACTTATGAGAATGTCATTCTTGAGGACCTTGACCCTCAGGATGCCTCCTGAGCCTTTTATTGAAAACTTCGCAGAGATGGAGATCTCAAATGAGACACGTCACAAGACAATCAGCGGTTGCCGTAGTGTGGATCTGCCCTCCCTCTCCTCGCAGTCAGCAGATACTTAGGGTCCAATATCCACGAGACCCTGCTGGGAAGTGCTGGGCCTCCAAAAGGGAGGAAAGATGATAGACCCTGAAGGAGCTAAGAGACATCACCCCATGTGTTCACAGGAACAGGAAGAACAGTTCTTCCAGAGAGAAATTATCTTCTGGGGCTGTGACTGAAGCAAATTAGCTGATATGAAAAGTTAGATATGGCGGGAAAATTAATGTTTCTGCTCTAGATGTTTAGAAATATTTTTTGAACAATAATAGTGCCCACTTCATAGTCTCTAAGATTACTTGAAATCACTGGTTACCTGTGTGCCTAATTGTATTCTTCTCGATTAAAAAAAAAAAAGAAAGAAACTATACTTTATAACTTGTGTAATTGTATAATCTAGCTACATTTTTATTATTGGTACCAGAATAATAATAGTATTTCTTGAGCTCTCCTTGGTTCCAATTCTTGCTTAATATATACATTATTTGCATTACTGATTTCATCCATGAGGAAGGTCTTATTATTGTCCCCATTATACAGACAAATAACCTGAGCCACTGAGAGGTAAGTTAAGCTGCCCCAAATCACCCTGCTTGTAACTGCTGGGACCAAGCAGCCTTCCCTCAAATTGTACTTTTAAACACTACACATATAGCAGCTATTGGCATGTTTTTATGTTCTTAATTCTCTACATTCTCTTAATAATTATACATCCTATAATTTTAGCAATTTCTTTTGAGTCTCATCTCTCATAGCCACGCTCTTAGCTCATAGCTCTCTTTTTATTGTCCCTGAATCCATTATCTTTGTTTTGCTCTCACCTTCTTTGGTTTCTCTTTCACAGTTCTTTAGTCATCAGCGAAGTTTATTATGTCTGAACAGATAAACACAAGCAGCTATTTCTAGAGTGCTTGTTGATGATGATAAAAGATCCACATTAAAATGCCATTTCCTAGATACCTAGACAAGACAATTTTTTGTAGGTTTGTCTGTATGAGTACTCCAGCTTGAACTGTGGTGCAATATTGTGCTGATATCCAACAAAGAACAGTTATGGACCATGGTGAAATAATATGAGTATTTAAAGATTAATTTCTGTCCATGAGACAGAGTCATAATTGAAAACAAGCTGGGTAAGTACTGGCCATCTACACTGAATAAAGAATAAATTCTGTGTATACGCACTTGGTGAGTAATGTGTAGTGAGATATTTTACTTTTTAGCCAGTTCTTTATATATAATTACCATTGCCTATATCATGTTAAATCCAAATGAAAAGTAACAACCATAAATCTCAGCAGATAATGTTTGAAACTGGCTCTTACTAATAATCCATTCACTCACAAACTAAAGAAGATGGGAAATGTATATGCTCACCATCTCATTTTGGAAAAGTCAAATGTTATCAAGGGAGCTGGTCATTGTATAAGAAGGAGAGAGGAAAAGCGAATTTGTTGATGACATTTTTACAACTTTACGACTTTGCGTGTAAATAATTGAGGGAAGTAACACTCTTAGTAGAGGTGAGTGCCCAACTGGTTTTAGGAGAAGGTGAGACCTATGGCTGGGGTATTATCAGGAGGCAAGGCAACATGAGAAATGGCCAAACTGCTTTATAGTAGAGGGATTTGTTTGTTGTTTGTTTGTTTAGTTTTGTTTTTAGTGTAGATACCTTGAGAGAGGGAGAAAATAAGAGAGATAAAAAGCAACGGGGAGAAAAAGAAGTGACGGGCCGGGGCATCTATCAAGAGGAACAGGCAGAACACAAATCTCCAAGTCGGGGCCTTTCAAATATTTTTTAGATCTGACTGACTATGTCAAAGTTGTGTTGTAATGCTGACCGTTCCTCCATTATCCTCTATCAAATGATTACAATGGCTATTGTATGTCCAAAGTCCAGGAACAGTTTGGAGGGAGGGGTCATAGATAGCAGTATTAATATAAATGTTGTGTTTGAATCAATGTGTTGCCCAGAGACAGAGCTTTTGAGATGGTGAGGTAACTTACAATTTGAATTAATTTGATCTGTGCAGGAGTTAGAAGCTGAGGTGCACATACATCTCACATGCTACCAACTCACACTCGAGTAGAATTCACAGGCATTTTAGGAGGACTCTAGAATTTTAAAGGCCATACATTGGGTTGGAAGAGACATGAAGGCAACCTTATATATATGTCAAAGATCAGAGAGAATGCCAGATGACTCCGCAGGATGAGCAAGAATGTTGGAGCCTTGGGGTCTGAGGACCATATCTGGGCCCTGGCCGTGTGGATCCATATGCTGAACTGGAGTGTGCCCCCAGTTTGGTTCTCACAAGGATGTGCTTCCCATGTGGGAGGTCCTCAGCTCCAGGGGATGTGCTGCACATGCAGGAGGCCCCTTGGCCCTGTTCTTGCCCCACGCAGCCCCACACCCACCTGTGGAGTGAAACTATAGAGAAAACTGATGCCCTACACCTGTGGAGACTGCTTTGGGCCCTCCCTCTCCTCTCTGTTTCTGTCTCTCTCACTCCCTCTGTCAAAAACAATTAAAAAAAAAAGATCAGGGAGTCATCAACAGACATCTCATTAAGTGAATACTTAAGATGGATACATTAGGGCAAATTGTTTAATTGGAAAAGAATAATAAATGCAAATATTTAATGTGCTAACTCATTTTCAGTCACTTAACTAAGACCTCAACTAAACATACAATAAAGCTGATATTACTTTTCTGCCATTGGATCCTTTTTAATAGACTCCACAGCCCCTAGATCTCTCTCAGTACTCTCAACACTAACGTTACATTCTTCTACTGTAAAACATAGAACTTTCCCTTTCCAGTGATGCTGACTTCTCAAAGGGACAAGTGTCATTCAACCGAAGTGTCTGTTGGTAGATTACTGAATGAGGAAATTATAGTAGATATATACAAAAATAGGTTTTAACCTTAACAAAGGATACCCTGCCACTTGTAACAACAATGAAGACATTATGCTTAGTAAAATAAGCCAGATGCAGAAAGAAAAAAAAAAAAAGACATGAGCTCACTTATATGTGAAATCTAAAAAATGTAATACATTAATACAGAGAGTAAAATTTCCTATGGATGTAGCATTGTGGTCAAAAGTATAGGAGTTGATTGCAAGGATACATTTGTAGTAGTGTTTTGTCTTACTTAAAGATTATTTTTTTAAGTTAGCAAATAAGATCAGAATAGTTTGTCAAAATTCTTTCCAAAAATTTCTTAATTTACCTATAATGTCCATTACACATTGATAATTATATTTATATAATCACATATATATGCCTGTATCTAAATATGGATTTATCAATGTATAGTACTTACCATAATGTAGACTACATATGATAAATATATTCTGCATTATTTTAATTGCCAAAAACAGAGAATTAATATAATTGAAATTGTGTAAGTTAAATGCTAAACAACACTGTAAAGCTTTATATACTCATATGTCATATATATATTTTATTTGAAAAACCACTTAGATTTGCTTATTTCTGGCGAAAAGATTCTGGATTAATGAACATATTGGAAAGAAAAGTACAAGTAGTGATTAACACACTCACTTAACTCTAGAAAAATAGATAAGTGCTCTGTGTTGAGAGTGAGGAATTTTAGACACAATTACTTTTGAAAAGTTGTGTAAAAATGATTCCATGTCTTGTTACTTCAATATTTTTATCTTCTCAAAACTTATCCAACACAATGAACTGTCTGCTACTTGAGGCTCATTCCATGTATTCTGCTTATAATGTGTTAGGTTAACCATTTTAAATTTTCCATTTCTGTCACAAATGTCAGTGAACTGATTGGGTAGTAACCAACGTCCTTCACAGACTAATGCTACTGCCTGGCTCCAGCCAAGTCACACAGCCAAGGCCCTAAGCAGAACCCTTTGTGTGGCTCAAATTACTCATCTCAAATGAGAGAATGTCTATTGTCCTAAGAAATGAAGCTTTAAATCATATCATCTTTTGGCCTTTGACCTTTAAAACGTATGCTCTATTAACATTTGGCACATACTTTTTTTCTAAAGAATAAATGTTTTTAAGAATTCATAGTAGGTTTAAGTCTAAAGTAAAGCCAGGTGATAAAAGTAATAGCCATTGCTTTCCTCAGAGTTGCTAACGCTGTGAGCACCTACTAGATACGGAGGGCAAATGGACCTCTAAGAAGTTTGGGAGAGAAGCAAGCACGTACTCAAAGACATAGGAGAGAATGGCAGCTGAAATGGATGTGAAGTGTAGGGACAGTTTTTGAGCTTTTGTTTTTCATTTGAGTTCTTCGTTTGTTTGTTTGCTTGAGATCCATTGAACTAGTGAAGAAGTACAGACCCTCAGACTTGTTTATAGGCTACTAGCCTTGAAGGGCCAATTTGTTTTCCAATTCCCATTTAGAATGAGACATTTTCATGGAGACACCATGTTGCCTGAGAACTTTCTGAGATGATCTATTGCATTTTTGATAGTGTTGGTGGTCTTGTGACTCTTCTGTGGGAAACAGGTCACCTTGTGGGAAATGTTGGATTCTGAGTGCATTTGCCATTCCCTGGCCTGGAGAATTTCATTCTGAGATTTACTCACAGTTTTGAACCTGGGTCCTGTTTTGTGGCACTGTCTGTTTGATGAGCAGAGAATCCAGCTGTGATTTCTAGCACCAAGCTTTAATCTCCTCCAACAAGGACTTGTTTCATCTGGTAAGAAAAGAGTTGGCTCCTCAATGGAAGAATTCTTTCCCATGTTTAACAATTCTTACCCTCATCTAAGAAGTATGATGTATGAGTCAAAGATGAAGACTTTGTAAATGCTAGATGGGCCTATATTCAAAAGAATTCTCAAGATAAAGGGCATTATTTGGTTTCAGGTTTAAATGATTCAGAAATGACAGCAAATCTTCTGTTTGTATTTTAACAGTTCTCTAGAGGATTCAAAAAGGATACACCTTCATATTTATCACTCACTCTAGATTTATTGGGTCTTAGGAAGCTTTCTTTTCTATGTGGCATTCTTGAAGCCTGACACAAAACTAACCTGTCTCCCTACCCATGCCACCAGCTAAGACCAGCATCTTGAATCTATAAATCTAAACCTAAATCAGAACCAGAAATATGCACACTAGGGTGGGCATCACTTACTTGCTCAGGTGATTTGGCAAATTACATCAAGAAATGTGGCTCAATGAACACACAGTTTATATATTTTCTTAAGAATCTTAGGTTAGAAAATGTAAAGTAAATTAATTGGCAAAACATCAGTCTTTATGAGGCATTTGCCTTTGCCCACTCAGGTAAGAGCATGCCCCCCACTGTGCAGAAGAGATGACCAGATTTGTCCTGCAATGAGGGGACAGGAACAGGTTCCCTCCCTCACCCAGAGGAGCATTTTACTCAGAAGATGCTGCCTGTGAAATTTAAATTTATGAGACATCTGGCAAGTTGGTAGCCTATACCACATACCTCATGCCAAAAAGATGCCATTGTCCTTTATACATAGAAGATTTATTTATTTTTTTAAGATTACTCCAGGCTAGATCTACATCTGTTTAATCCCCCAGAGAAAACACATTTATCATCCTGCTCTCCCGTCAAGAACCAAACTGTCATGCCACAATCTTAGAATATTAAACAATATATTTTCTTTGATATTATATATTAAAACACATGCAAAATGAGTCTCTTTGTCACTTAACCACCATGAAGGATGTGATACCTGAGATCTAAGTAAGATTCAAGAGTCAGAATTCTCTTTCTCCTCCATTCTTCTGACATTGTTTCTGCAATGAGATCCTCTCTCTAGGGCCTGCTCTGTTTGCTCTCTTAGTTGTGTCATTACTGCAGCCTTTCATTCCTGGCCCTTTCTCCTGAACACCTGTAGCTAATTAAATTCGTTTATGAATGAAGAATATGATGTTTCTATTGAACACTGTGGTTTTATATGTTTTAAATTCTTCTGATTTTTTTTTGAGGGGGTGTGTTTTCTGAGATACACAATAGCATCTTTTCTTTTTTCTTTTTCTTTTTTTTAAGATTTATTTTATTGTTCGAGAGAAGAGAGTGAGGGGAGAAGGGCCCAGAGCAATCTCCACAGTTGCACATCATTAGCTGTGACTTGGTTTCATTCCACACAGGTGGATGTGGGCCACAGAGGGCAGGAACCAAACTGAGGGCCTCCTGCATGGAAGGTGGGAACCTTCATCACCATGACATATTGGTGGTTACTACTTGTGCTGCAGTTCAGCGTATGGGTTTGCATGGGCCAGAGCTGGGAATCGATTCCTGGACCTCATGATTGGGAGGCAAGCACTCAACCACTGAACTATCACAGCATACCAATGCTTTTCTTTAAATATATTTAAAAAAAATTTTAAATTACAGTTGCCACACAATATTATATTAAGTTTAGGTGTACAAAATAGTGATTAGATCTGGTCAATCTAGTAACCAACCAAAACCATATATAGTTATTACAACATTATTGACTATATTCCTTATGTTATAGTTTACATTCCACGTCTATTTTGTAACTACCAATTTACACTTATTAATCCCTTTCCCTTTTTCACATCTACCTCCTCTCTTTCCTCCCATCTGGCAACCTTCAAATTGTTCTGTGTATCTGTAAGGTTTTTGTCATTGTTTTCTTTGTTTATCATGATCTTTAGATTCCACATACAAGGGCTGTCTAGAAAATAATCAGCCATAAATGCTTCTATTTTTCATATTACATGGCTGGATACTTTCCAAATAGCCCTCATATAAGTGAAATCATGTGGTATGTGTCTTTCTCTGTTTGACTTACTCCACTCAACACAACGTCCTCCAGGTCCACCCATATATTGTTGCAGATGGCAAGATTTTATTCTTTTTTATGGCTGAGCAATATTTCATTGTATGTATGTATCACCTCTTTTTTTATTTTAATTTTATCTTTTAAAGTTTTTATTAAATTTCTTGGAGGTGACATTGGTTTATAAATTATATAGGTGTCAAATGTACAATTCTATAATAATCATCTATATATTGCATTGTGTTCACCAAAGTCAATTCTTACAATCACCTTCTATTTTAACCCCTTTACCCTCTTCTACTTTCCCCCATTTCCCCTTATCCTCTGACAACCTCTAAATAGTTGTCTGTGTCTATGAGTTTTTGTTTGTCTTGTTCATTTGTTGCTTTTAGCTTTATATTCTACATGTGAGTAAAATAATTTCATTTTTAATGCAAACTTCCTATCTTTCCATTTCTCTTCTACTTCATGCATACTTACTATCTATCTATTACTTTACTTCCCTGCAGTTCATCAAACCTTTTCCTATTACATACCTTCCCTTCTCAACCTGGACCTATATGAATCCGTTGGGCATTCTCTGATCAACACATTCATCTCCCTGAACTCCTTCCTACATTGCCTACTCTACAGACCTCAACCTCTGGTCTATTAGCTCTGCTTCCACACTCAGACTGTCTCTGCAGACGACTTTACCATGCACTTTTAAGGAAAATGCCCTTAACTTTTTGTTCTTCCCACAGAACATATTTAAAGCCACACAATCATTCTCAGCAAAAGTGTTCTTCTTGTTGAGTTAAATCTACCAGTTCTCTTGATCACTTTGCTTTCCATTTCCTCAGAATCATTGCTTTGTTATTACACTACTTATTAACAGGCTGTCTCTATACTGAATCTGACTCATTATGTTTCTTCAAGATTCTACCTCCTTAAAAGATGCCTCTGTCTTCTATATTCTCCTCATATACAAGTGTCACTATATTTTGTAGGCCTCTCCTCATTCCAACCCCAAAGCAAAGCAATATCTTCATTCCCTCCTTTTATATGCACTCTTCCACCCCCTTCATTCTGGCTATTGTCACATCCCTACACCAAGATGTCTTGTGCTAACTTCACAGATGACCAACTAATTTTTATATTGAATAAATACTTTTCAATCAATTCCCTTTGTATTTTAAAGAGCCTTCTCTCTTAATATTTGTCATTCTCTCTGAAAACCTTTCTTTAGTTTAATTTATTGACTTCTAGTTCACTACCCATCCCTTTTGGTATTCTTATAGCATTTCATCCTGTACTGTTCTATTTTAATTCTACATACTCCGGTTGATATTATCAATTCAATCTGATTAATTATTGTGCATATAATCTTATGTGGATTAATGAATTCAGAGAATTGCAGGTATAAATGTAAATTTGACTTCTGACAAGGTTCACGCTTTCTTTTGGTAAGTAATCCATAGGAAGTGATAATAAAAAAATGTATCGGAACAAACAACGCAGCAGAATTAACATATTTGCTTTGTGTCTCATGGTTCTGAAGCAGGGGCTAAGTAGGAGAGACTGTTTCTCAATGGATAATGTCCAGGTGACCAAAACCTACGATGCATTAGCTGCATAAACTAGAAAGTCCAGAAACCATGAAAAACATGACTCTGAAGTGGTGGGTGACCAGCCAATAACAATGCAGTTGTTCTGGGGCCTTCCCAGTGCTGGGAAAGTGCTAGTCCATGTGACAGATGACTTGGGAGTGTCAGAATGAACATTTTAGAGATCTGTCCTTTCTCTAACTTCTGATGTCACTCTAAGTCCTCACAGGGAGCCAGGAGCTCATTCTTGAGTTTGACAATGAAGCATCAGTCTGACTGTGAAAAGAAAGTGTCAGAATAGATCTGAGAGCCAGGCCTGTCATGGAACCACAGTGAACTTGACACCAGAGCAACCTAAGTACCGACACATTTGAGCACACGAGTCATGGGCTGATAGAGTTTTAGCACCTACTTCATTTGTGCCTGCTTAAGACTTGGGTTACTAGGAGAAAGAACAGAAGCCAGCTTGCCCCACTGAATCAGGGATTCGTGAGGACATCAGCGTCACTGCCTGGAACGCACAAGAATAACTTGA
>PVKE010048642.1:0-11517 GCA_004027555.1 Craseonycteris thonglongyai | reverse complement strand
AGAGCCATTGCCAGTGGGTTTGGAAAGCCCACGGGAGGACCCAGGTCACTACTCCCCCAATCGGTTAAAGCCCGCCCTCTAAATAGAGAAAAAGGGAGGAGATGTTGGGGACCATCCAGGTTAACAAAGAAAACTCCATTTCTAAGAACTTTGACTTCCCCAAAAGAGCACCAGTTCAGAAGTCACATACATCCCCTGCTGTTTGGCCTGGAGCTAAAAACTTTCTGCTCAGTGACCTTTCCCCTATGACTCCTGCCACTCCCTTGCTTAAACTACTCGCTAGAGCCCTCCAATCCTCCACCAATCCTAAACTGCCACTTATCCCAACCAATCACCTTTTGACATATACCCCGCCAAACAGATAGCCCTGCCCTCCTTTGTCCCTACAGTATATATGCCGCTGTAGCCGAAATAAAGTTTTGAGGCTTGATCAGAATCCTGTCTTGCCTCCATTTCTTTGTGTCTCCTGTCTCTTGTCCTTCATAGGTTCTCCCTCGGGCCGCGTTGTCATGCCCCGCTGGACGGGGCACAATTGCCCGGGCACAATTGCCCGGGCACAACCCTGGAGATTTATGAGAAACTTTTACCTCTCCCTTAAAGAATTTAAACTAAGGGCCTTGCTTATAACGAGTTACTACCAGAAATGACTTTTTATGACCTATCTATAGAGCAGGGCAAACTTCTAATAACTGAGCAGTCGTTCTTATTGTTCTACAATGACTTTTTGAATCCTTAAGGCATATCACCTCACCCTTAGCTCATAATGACATATTTGAGTATGCCTATTTTTACTTTTTATCACTGAATCTCTCACGTGCGTTGGGTCTCTCACTTGATCATATAAGTGGTGTTCCCATTAGGTCATTTGCTCCTGTTAATCTCATGTAGATTCAATTATTAGACAAGCTGAAAGAAATTTAAGGGTAGAATAAAGTTTCTTCCTCTCTCACCAATAGTAAATATTAAGTAGGCCAATTATTTCAATGTAATTGCTCCATTGCATATTAACCAAATTGCATTTATATGTACAGGGTCTTCACCCACTTGGCACATTTTGAGGTTCCCTCTATCGATTATGTGTGGCTTTCTTTACCCACTTGAGCTTTCTTTTTCCTAAAACTTCCACCAGGTCACTGCTATCACTTCTGTCTTTGTCGCCAAAAAACACTCCATTATTTTCCTGTGCAAACTCCTATTTGTCCTCTGAGCCTCTTTTCTAATACCAGGTGACTGAAAAATTGTTATCACTGTTACATCTAGTCAACAGCTATATCTTTTATCCAATGGCTGAGCTACATACACTCTGTAATTTTATCATCATTACACTGTTACTTTATCTGCTGTTTCTAGAAACATGAAAATTTCTCAGGTGCAGAAGTTAGATATTGATACTGATATTTGGTCCTGAACACAAGAAACTGAATAATAGAGCATATCAATAAATGGAAACTTCTATGTATCTTTGAAGTGATTGCCTCATAAATAATATCAACAGGAATATCCCACATCATTAGCCATAGACATGGCATTTTCCATCAGCATCATTATAGGAACAGCATCTCATCGTACTCATAGATGAAACATTTTATTTCTAACCACACATGGTGGTCAATAACCATTGGCAGTAAAAGTGCCCCTTGTCATTTGGTGAAATCAGTCCTGTCACAGTGGTTAACTATAATGTTACTTCATGGTCAGAAACAAGTCCTTCATCTTGGGTAAGTTCTTTAATTTTACTTTGAGCCATGTTTATATAGAGAATAGGGGATTCTGGGATGGCTCATCGGGTTGAGCACTCATCTTGCAGCCCAGATCCAAGGATCTTATCCCAGCCCGGACCCGTGCAGACCCATATGCTGAAATGGGATGTGCCCTCAGTTCAGTTCTCACTGGGGGAAGCCTCCTACATGGGAGACTGCTGGCTTAGCTCCCACCCCAGGCATGCAGGGGCAGGTTCTTGCCCTGTGCAGCCCCACCCCCACCAGTGAAATGAAACTATGTAGAAAACTAATGATGTGCAACTATAGATACTGCTCTGGGCCCTCCCCCCCCTCTCTGTTTCTCTCTCTTTGTCTAAAACAATATGTTATGACCTGACATATACAAGATATTAAATAAGATATCAGGACCATATTCAATATCACAGCCAGTAAGTTACTGAGTTAGGATTGTAATGGCAGAACTTCAGTTAGGCTTCTTGAACAATTGAATCAGGACACCAATTTGTATCGTTTGTTATACTGACAGAGTTTGTGGACATCTCACATCTTATAATCAAGGCTTAATCACTTTCTAACTCCACTCATTATGAAATATATATTGTTTTTGTTTCTCTTTCTTTCTCTTTATATCTCTTTCTACTTCTCCTTATATTCCACTAAGCTCCTCAAAGGATTCAAGACTGCTTTATTTCTACATTTTCCAGTTCTGGCAAAGTTTTACTCTGACGTGTTGATCACATGCTTCTAACAAGTACTCTATTATCTATTCAAGAGATAGGGTGACAATGTATTTACTTGAGTCTAGACAGTTGTTGTTAGTCAGTTTTGAGTTATTATTTTTCCAAAGAGTGTCTCTAAGTGCGATTTGATTTGAATGCAGAACAAGTAGCAGATATTAAACAATGTTCAATTCTAATATATGTAATAAATACATAAACCTTGGTGATTCACGTATTTCAATTATTGTTTATGAAAAAATAATAATACTCTTAAAGACACAATTTTTAAGTTAGGGCATGTTTATGTGATCTCTAAAGCATTCCACTTCAAAGACTGAAAGAGTTCTTTGTGAGTAGAGGCAGACAAATCATTTCATTACCAGGCTATTACATCAACACATCAGGATTCCTTCTGAATGCAGATTGTTGATGTCCTTCTGTCTCCTTTCCAGCTGGCAGTTTTGAACAGTCTGCTAAATTTTTAAGTTTTTCATCACTTCAACAATATAGTCTATTTAACATTCTACATTTTAAAAATCTTTTCTGTATTACAGGCTTAAATGCCATACATATGGACATGCTCTCATTCTTATTTTAATACTATATTTGGCTTTTCATTAAAGACAATTAAAAATGTCATATTATTATTGTATTATCATTGTGTCATTATACTATTACAGCAAAATGTCATTTCCTTTCAGGTAAAGAAAATAGATTATTGTTAATGTCCAGTATGACACACTGATGAGGTATGAAACAGAATATTTTCCCTTTTACAGTAGATACATTATCTATGAAAAAAATAAAGTTATTATTTCATCAGATATGATGATAAAGTCATGTCACTCTCAGTAATACTTACTACTTTATTAAAGCCTTTTGAATAAATGGGGCTGGAAAAGCTGGAAAACCACACTCAAAAGAATGAAACTACTGCTATCTGTCATTATACACAAATTAACTAAAAAACGGATCAATGACTTAAACCTAAGACCTGAAAAAATAAATTTCATAAAAGAAAGCATAGGTACTAAATATATGAACCTAGGGTTCAGAGAGAACTGAATACAATTAACTTCAAAGACAAGGGAAGTAAAAACAAAAATAAATAAATGGGACTATGCCAAACTAAAAAATTCTGCATAGCAAAAGAAACCATCACCAAAGCAAAAGGCAACCAAATGAATGAAAGAAGATATTTGCAAACACCTCTTATAAGGGCCTAATCTCTAAAGTAGTTAACAAACTTGTAAAATGCAACACACAGATGATACATTGTTAATTTATACACTTGAAACCTGTGTGATTTTTACTAATATGCCATCCCAATTTTTAATAATAAAAAATAATAATTTCAACAACTCAAAAACAACAACAAAGAATCCAATTAAAAATGGACAGAGAACCTTATCAGTCACTTCTCCCAAGACAAATAAATTTTCAACAGATGCGAAGTCTGACAAGTAAGTTCTACAACTCAGCCATACCTCATTGCTGAATATTACTATGATCACGTTTGAAGTACCCCACACCCTTGGGAAGCTATGCACCAATGCTAGCACCTAGTCCACCCTTCAAAGCAATTTTGGAATGGCCATCAGAGCTGTCATTGCATTACCACTGAGGTCCTGAAAGTCATTAAAATGTCTTCCTTTGAATATTTTCTTTATTTCGGGGTAAAGAAAAATGTCAATGGGAGGCCAGGTAAGGACAGTAGGGAAGGTGTTCCAATACAGTTATTTGTTTATTGACTAAAAACTCTCCCACAAACAGTGCCATGTGAGCTGGTGCATTTTCATGATGTAAGAGCCATGGGTTGTTGCCCAAAAGTTTAGGTCTTCTTTGTCTAACTTTATCACGCAGCCTTTTCAGCTCTTCCAAATACTAAACTTGGTTGATTGTTTCTCCAGTTGGTACAAGTTTATAATAAACAGTCCCTCTGATATCAAAAAGTGTTAGCAACATCATTTGGACTTGATTTGGACTCACGGAATCTTTTTGGTTGTGAAGAATTGGCTGTGCAGCCCCCACCCACTTGTGTGTAATAAAACTATGGCAAAAACTGATGAAGTACAATGATGGAGACTGCTCTGGGCCCGCCCCCTTCTCTCTGTCTCTCTCTGTCTGTCTGTTAAAAACAATAAAATAAATCTTTTAAAAAAATCCTCAGCTTTACTAGCTCTAAGGGAAATAGAAATCAAAATCGCAATGTTACAATGGCTATTATTAGCAAGAAAAGTAGTAAATGTTGGAGAGGCTATGGAGGAAAAGGAATCCTAATATACTGCTGCTGAAAATGTAAATTGGTACAGGCACTATGGAAAGCATTATGAAATTTCTCAAAAAATTAAGAATAAAATTACCTATGATCCAGCAGTTCCTCTTCTGGGTAACTACCCCAAAAATCTGAAAGCATTTGTCTGTAAAAATAAATGTACCCCTATGTGTATTGCAGTATTATTCACTGTGGCAAAAAAAAAAGAGTATGAGTGTATAAAGTAGAGAAGCTAAAGTTAAGACTTATAGTAAATAATTAACACTATTATCAAATGTTTTATTGAGGTTAAATCATAGTATTTATTTAGCCCATCTATTTGTTGCAAAGGAGGATATTTATAAATACATGAAACATAATCTTTTCTCCGTTTAGAATTTGATTCATATATCCCGTTCAACACATTCTCTGACCAGTGAACGTAATTTATGATTTATATCTAATAAATCATTTTTCATATATTCTCAACCATGACACTTTGACTCTGTCCATTGTAATAGCTGAATTGTTAACTACTCTGAAGTTGTTTAATATTGGATGATATATTGATGTACTTGCCCCTCTTTTGAAGCAATGCTGCATCTTTCTGCTTATGGAGAGCAAGGAAATTCATTGAACTGCTTTCTAAACAAATTTATTTGAAATTGCTTCAACTCTAGAATGTATTTTATCATTTAAATGAATATGTCATGATAAGTATTTTTAAACCAGAAAATATATATTATTTTACCAAACTATCAAGAAAACATGTATGTATTATGAGCTGCATAAATACCTCACGTGTTATCACAAAGTACAAGCATGTAAAATTTAAGACTATAATGTAAACAAGATGAGAATTGAATAACATTCCTCAAATGACATGTAAACTAAATCTAATTTAAGGTTGGTAAATTCCACTGATAAATATGTGCCAGATTAAAATTGGGAAAAGATGTTTTGAGAAAAAATCCAAACTTAAATCATCTCCATATGAATTTAATAATATTTTAAGACTATGTACAAATATAATAAGACATTTGAGTTAAATAAAAGGGAAAGCATAATGTAATTTTTAGTAAAATAATATTAGAATTGATAACTATGCTCAAAATTAACTTACTATTTAATCAAACAGCCCACTTTTTATTAAGTTTATGTTGTACCCAAAATATTGAATGTAATAATTTCGGTGATGGATGTTGCTAGAGATGCTAAAATCAGTGTTTGTATAATCCAGGTAATTAAAACATGAAGTGAGAAATTAGGCAAGCTTCAGCACTAAAACACTAACACATGCTAAGGGTACTTACCAGCCCTTGGCCTTGGGACTTCATATGACTTTATTTCTTGCTTTTCACACACACCCCTATTGAAATTATAATGAAATTATCTGAATAGTAATCTTGAGAATGCTCATTTTGTTTCCTCTTTCTCTTTGGTGGATCTTTCTTCTATCTTCAAGATTTACAAGATTCCCTTTCTGCTCTTCTATAGATAAGCAACCTTTACTGAGTTAGAGTAGACCTGTGATTGTTCTACTGTATCCATGATGTGTTGGGGGTTGTTGTTTTTTTTTTAATATTTTTTTTTAATTTATTTATTTTTGACAGAGAAAGGGAGAGAGAGAGAGAGATACAGAGACAGAGAGAACTGAACTGGGTGAGCTCCCAGTTCAGCATATGGTTCCACATGGGCTGGGGCCAGGATTCAATCCCCGGTCCCCGGCGCTGCAAAGTGAGCGCTTAACCCACTGAGCCACCCCGGTTTCCCCATGGTTGGGGTTTTAATGCAGAGTTTAGAGGTAGAATGGGAGAAAAGAGGATAGCTCTCAGTGAAAAATAGAATAGGGAGATCAGGATGTGAAGCCATGATACCTGAAATGATATGCACAAAATATTAAGGTGGGAAAACGTATATGAAGCTCAGAAAAGCAGTAGAGTCAAATTCACAACCTAGAGTATAAGGCCAGATTTCAATTTTTGAGAGAGATGTAAATAAAGTAGATATTATGTATTTGGAATTAATTAATAAAGGTATTTAGTATATACATTTCTAACAATTTCTTGGTAGATTGTCCTGCAAAGCTAAAAGCAAAACTGTTCGTTGTAACTGCAAGGGGACACTATATCTTCCAGGGATGTTCACTCTACAAACATCCTTGCAAAAGAGGTCTGGAGCAAAATTCTCTAGAGCTGTGTAACAACTTTTAAAGAAATATAGAAAATTGTCTTTTAATAGGTGATAGAGTCAGGACAGTCATGGTAGGTAAAGAGACAGTGAGACCTCTTTGGGAAGAAGATAGTTTAGTAAAAACCCACAGAAAGTGAGAGCAGGAGTTGTAGGGCATATCAAGATGGAGTCAAAGGATATGCCAAGATATTGATGTGGAGTGGTCTTGGCACACCTGTGGAACAGCAAGGGAGTGTGACTCATAAGTTATGAGGGAAGAGAAAAATAATGCTGAGTGAGCTCAAGGAAAAGAGTTTTGAATGTTGAACTATTGTTACCTTGTTAAACCTTCTAATTGTATCTCATCATTTTTCTGTAGTTTATTTTCTACTATTTATGTAAACAAAAATATTCAATTAGGAGGTACTTGTCACTTAATTTTCCACAAGTCTGTTTACTTTCTGGTGCTTTGTCGCACTTGTAGGGCATTACATATAACATTTCATAGACTCAGTGATAATGAGCTTTTTTTTCTGATTGTTAGGAGAATGAGTCTATCAATTTGTCATTTAGAATAATATTTTAGTACGTTTATTATTGTTAGCGTTTTGGGGTAAGCAATTTATATTTAATTATTAATTTATGAAGACTTTTTGTCAATTATCTTATTTGTATCAAATATCTTCTGTGTTCTATTGAGAACATATGACTTTTCCCTCAAAGAAGTGAATGGCATTAATATTTTTTTCTAATTTATTGCATTATCACTCATTGATAATAACACATCTAAATTTGTCATAATAATTTTTTTAATTATACCCTTGACTTTGGTTTTCTAATACTAGCCTTTTTAGCTATATAAGTAAGCAATCTAGAATTTAATTTTTCTTTATAATATAATGATTGACTGTTAGAGGACTAAAGTCATAGTGTGTTTATTGAATGAATTAGACAGTGTTCCTTATTTTTCTGTTAGAAATATTTCTGAAAAATATTTTAGGAAAATTTTGATAACAGAGAAATAATGTTTCCTGACAGGTATAATTTGCTTAGAAAACCACAGGTTATCAATGTTTTACTTCAGGCAAAGATTTCTAACAACATTGCTTTATAGTTCATTGACCAATGGGGATATTTATGTTTCGTTTTTTCTTTTCTATTTGAGCTAATTGGTAAGCTAATTATTTGGGGGAATGCATCCATTTGCATTTGTTGCCTTTACTTTTATTGTTTTTCTTTGAAAAGCAGTTCATGGAATACTGCCTTAAAAGATCTCCTTAGCAGAAAAAATTCTAAACTCAGGCCTCGGCTGGGAAGATGATTCTTGATGGTGATATACTATGGAATGCCTTTTGTTCTCGGAGTCATGATGCCGCCCCCAAGTTTCAGCACCTCTAATAATCTTTAATAAGTCCTCAACTTCTTTTTCAAAAATTTCAAAGAAAAAATGGAAGAACTTTTTCCATTGTTAAGGATGCAGTAACATTGTACTGTTTGAACAGAATGTCTGAGCACTGTTTTATTTCCATGTGCACTGAGTGAAAGATGTAAGCATCCGTGTGTGCAAGGTCAAGAATGATGGAGGGGGATACCATATGACTACACAGAACTGGTTATATCCAGATATATCTAAAATAATAACAAAAAATTATTACAGTGGAGGCAAAATTTATCAGCTTGTTCTTGCATTAGGTTTATAATTCAACTCTTAAAAAATTTATGTTGAGTAAATTACTTTAATTTTAATATTTACTTTGTCACCTATAAAATGAAAATAATACTTGTATCTACCTTACAGATCACTGTGAAAGGTAAATGACACAGAACCTTGTACACTGTAAGAACTCAATATGTGGTGGTAGTTTAATTTTTACTGTTTCCCAGATCTTTTCTAGTTCCTCTTCTTTTTTTATATGGTTCTACAACTAATCTTTATTAGTTCTCATAAACTGACTAATGTCTTCTTACACACAGTTCATATTTCTAATACTTTTATCATTACTTACATAGAAAATTATTTTTTTATAGTTTTATTAAGCTACCACGTAATTTATTATACTAGGCTTTCTGCTGGTGTGTTGCAAAGGTTTTATTTTCTTCTCTCTTTTTTATCAGGTTCACAAAGGATGAGAAATAACACTTACTATGGGATGTTCCAGTCTTCCTCTCAGAAATCTTGGTGCAAAGCAGTATAATAGGAACCCAAACTATGAATCATCTAGTACTACAATGAATCTTCCAGCCACACTAGCTTTGAGCATCTTAGTTACTCAGCCTAAAAATTGAGTAATTTGAATTTTATAACTGATATACCACTTTTTTTCTCTCTGGGCTTCTTACCCCATAGACTTAATGCTAGGTATTCGGGAAATTGGGGTCTGTGATTTTTTTCAAATCAATTTTCTAGAACAGTGATATCCAATAGAACTGTTTATGATGATGCAAATGTTCTATACCTATGCTGTCCTAAATGGTAACCACTAGTTACATGTGGATTTTGAGCAGTTGAAATGTGACTAATGTAGCTGAGAAATTAAGTTTTTAATTATATTTAATTTTAATTTAAAAATAGGTTTAAATAGCTATGCATGACTTATGTCTACTATACAGGACGATAAAATTGTGAAGTTATTTTCAACTTTCAAAATGCTACATCTAACAGTCATGTCATTTATTAAGCTTGTCTACAATGGAGGTTTATTCTTTAAACTGAGAATCTATGAACTTTCTACTTGAAGAAATGGTTACTGATTCTATGAAAAATAACCATTATGATTGTTAGCCTTTTTCACCTCTAGGAAATTCTTAGGATTTCATTGATGAAATTAGCTCAGTACATGAGCCTATCTGTATCACAAGGCACTTGCAGTTTTTATATCTATGCTTGGCATATTTTGACTGATCTTACCCATTTCACTGTGTATGTGTGTGTGTGTGTGCGCACTCTGGACACACACATGTGCATCTGCTCAAAGCATGTGTGGGGCTGGTAAAGCTGGAGATCTGGGACCACAGTGTTATGACTGAATTCATCTATAGAGATTTCACAGACTATCAAGGAGAGGCTCTGAGGAATTTGAAAAGGAAATGGCCACTAATACTCAGTCCATGAGAACATCAAATGCATGTGCTTTTCACATTTAAATGGGTATTTTAGTAAAGTCCTTGTTCTTGCTAGATAGATCAAAGTGTAGTTAGTGAACATATCTGAGGGAAAATAAATTATAGAGCTTGTTAAAGTTAACTTTTATTATTAAATTTTTTTCCATTTGTTACACTTTCAGAAATGTGAAGTTTATTTATATATTAACTTTCAAAGATTAAAACAAGTGGGAGAGAATGTTTTGCTGTTGCCTTAGGTCATTTCCTATTTTTCTATTGCTATCGCCTGTATTTCTTTAATTTGTAGCCAACTTTTCACGTGTGCAGCACATTGCAGAGAGAGGATGTTAAATTTACATGGTTTGTGAGAAAATTGTTCATAGTCAGCCTAGAAAATAAAGTAAAAGTGGAAACCCTAGCACTTATACTTTAAGGTCAGTTTATATAATAGTGCAAACCAACCTGATCTATTAAGGAGATGCTTCATCCTAGTTTCTGTCCAAAGCAGTGAGTCTATAATTAATGAATCTGATTTAGAATCATTTTTGAAAAAGTTATCAATCAAAGCATTTTAGGCAGGCATTTTTGCCTATTAACTGAGAAGCTGGACAGTAAAAATAAGGTAAGGCAATTATTCCAAGGAGGCTTTTGCTAGGACTTTGGCTTATAGATCCAGAGTTCACAAAATGATGGCAGAAAAAGGTAAGCGATTAAACCATTAAATGCAAAATGATAAGAGTGATGCATAGAATACAGCAGGTTCATGAATGGGGCATTACTATTTTCCTATAGCCCTGAGAATAAAATCAAAACTCATGTGGACAGTTGTCAGAATCTAGCTTAGATATTAGATTAATTTTATATTTATATTTTATACCAGGGGTGTCTAATCATTTGGCTTCCCTGGGCCACATTAGAAGAAGAAAAGTTGTTTTGGGCCACACATAATAGGGTGAACCAAAAGTAGGTGGACAGTAAATGAAATAAATCTTATAATTTACTATCCACTTACTTTTGGTTCACGCTCTACTAACACTAACAATAGCTGATGAGTTAACAAAAAATTGGCAAAGAAATCTCATACTATTTTAAGAAAGTTTATGAATTTGTGTTGGGATCCATTCAAAGCTCTCCTGGGCCACATGAGGCCATGTCCCGTTTTATATCTTACATTTTCATCTTTTAACAGAAACATAGTAAGCAAAATCTGAATAATAAAGAGAACAGAAACAGAGCTGCAACTACAGTAATTTTATATGTGACTGGAATATGTCAAAAATAGGTGAAATTAGAGCGAGGAATACAGATATATAATGTTCAGACACATATTTTTATATGTGCATGACAGGTGACAGATCCTCATCAAAAGGCAGAGGCTGATTGAGTTGACATTACAGGCTTACAAAAGTAGAACTTAGGGGAAGCCAGGATGGCTCAGTGGGTTAAGCGCTCACTTTGCAGTGCCAGGGACCTAGGATCGAATCCTGGCCCCGGCCCGTGTGGACCCATATTATTTTTTATTTATTTATTTTTTTATCTTTTTTTTTTT
>PVKE010048641.1:0-11516 GCA_004027555.1 Craseonycteris thonglongyai | reverse complement strand
GTTTGCAAGTCTTTTGAAATTGCGTGTATTCTTCTTGTGACTGTGTTATTTGACAACTGTAGGTCTTGTATCGCTGACATAATCTCACGCTTGTTAGAATATTCCTCAAACAAACAATCGGCAGCAGTCAGAAATGCTTCTTTGAACAATTCACCATCCTGGAAAGGTTTTTTCTTCTTTGCGAGCATGTGAGAAATTTAAAAAGAAGCAATGGTTGCCTTTTTAGATGTTTCCACATGTCTAGTGAAAACAGTTTGTTGAGTAGTTGAACTTCATTTTAGTTGATTTATTTTTTTCTTTCTTACTTCAGATTTAAGTGGATAATTCGTATCAAAAGTGGTATGACTTCTCTGAAAATGACGTTCAACATTATGTTTTCTCGGCACTGTAATACTACTGCCACACAACAGGCAAACACATTTACCTTTTAAATTAATGAAACAATATGATTCCTCCCAGTCTGTGTTAAAATTATAGGTTCGTTTTCTCTTATTTGGTCCACTCATTTTAGGAGTAAAAAAATAAAAATAAAAATAGTTATAGAACTACAATATCATATCAAATTGCCACCATAATCATAGATTACCTACCTCGCTTTTAGTTCATTTAAAATCGAATATATCAAAACACTGTGATCCTAGCTAACCGTCACGACCCGATCAGTCCAGCAACCGCCATCAAAATGGCAACTTGGCGTCTCCCGGTGGGTGGAGGAGAGTTTAAAGAGCGCAGCGGCTACACAAGACGCGACATGTACAAAGGCGAAAGCTAGGGAAACACTTATACATACGATATCGCAAACATACCAATGAATATAATCAACCTGTGTAGATACTCAAACAATATTTTAAAATTCTAACAAATGTATAAAAATAAATTATAGTTTTACTTAGTGTTTATGAAAAACTTCTGATGCAGTCAAATAATGGCAGGCGCACACAAATCGAGCACCCGCAGGTACGGGGTTGGGAATCCCTGTATTAGTGGAAGAAAAGTGTTATTTATATTTTTCAGAAATGGGTAATAAATATTAAGTAAATTATCCAAGTATCTACAGCTGGTTTGATGGAGGTGGAATTCAAGTTCTACTTAACTTCAAATCCCATTAATTATTATATCTCCTAAAAATCAATTGTTGGTCCCTGAACATTCTAAAAAGGTAAACTCATGCCCACAAATGCCACTCTTTTTTTTTTTTTTCTCTCAAACGTAATCTTTAGTGCTTTTTTAGGTTCTTGATTGGGTCAGAGACAGTACTTAGAAAAGGATGCCTCAGAGTAGGGAATACATTGGAGCCTTTTATATGATGTAGAAGGCAAGTAACAAACACAGGACTCAAGGTATGTTTATAAGGCTGGTTAGATAAATGGAATCACAAGGGATACCAGGTAAACATCCCCACTTCCAAACACACACACACACACACACACACACACACACACACTTGCACAGAACAAATGTTTAAAATTATTCCTGAGTTTCTATTCTAAAACTTATCTTTTTCCAGTGGGTTAGGATATTGGTAGTTCTGTATATTTGCAAATCTCTCTACAAATGAGTCATGTAATACCTGTTCAAACATTAGATTTTCAGTTTCAATAGCTGTGAATTTGCTTCAGTATTCCGAGGGGATCCATATCCAGGAGATGAAAAGAACAGCCTTAAGAAACTCAGATGGATCTAGTGAAACCTTTTTCTAACACCTCAGCATGCTACTACTTACATGAGCCCCCAGGAAAAAAGATACATTTTAATAAAAAGTATATCATCTTTACCGCTTAAAAAATTTGCAATACGAGTGCAAAACTGGAAACATAAGTATTTCTTTCATCATCTCTTTTACTAATCTGTTAAACACATTGTCTCACTTTGTCTCAGGCATTACACCCAGCTGTAAGCATTGGCTAATTGCCAGACAGTTGCTTTATTGTTTCTAATTATCTCCTGGGCATAACTTACTCTCTCCAATTATATAGTGGGCCCTTTGGAGGCATAATCCTTGATGCCAGTTCTGGAGGTCTGTTGTGACCTCTTGTCTTGCTGTTTCCCTAGTTCTCTTTGGTGAATTTCTAGCTGCTTTAGTTTAGCTTATTGCTCTCTTGGATCTATCATCTTCTTAATTTTAACAATTTAAATCGGTTTCCAGAGCACCCTTATTCTTGAACTTCCTCCCAACACTGTTTCAAATAAAAGCATATCACCTGCAGAAAGCTTCAGAATTCTCTGTTTTTAGAGCCTGCAAATTTGGCAAACACCCTGTACCACTGCCACAGAGCCGTGATTAGCTGCCCACCTATCTCAGAGTGCTACCTCTTCTTAAGCAGGCATTGGGCTAGGACAGCTGGTGCCATAGCATTTTTTTTTTTGGTTGCTTTTGAACATGGAACTTTTGCCCTATGAAGTTGGTGGGGCAAAAGTTATGGTGTCCCAGTCATTTAGGCCTGTCACAACTAGAGTAAATCCCACCTACAAATTGGGGTTGGGCAGAAGGAGAGAGCCCCAGACTTTTCACATTCTGTTGCCTGGATTGGAGCCTCTACAATATGCCTCTTCTCTGGAGTAGATACTACAGCCCTTGACTATGATCTGGATGGGAGAGGAGGCCCATGTTCTTGTCAGCACTCTCGCCAAGCAGTGCTTCTATTACACTGAGCTGGGACGGGTAACATGAAGCAATCATGGCTCAAATGCCACAGACTCAGTCTGATTTAGTAAATGTCCCTAAATAAAGGGTTCTTTATTTTATGTATTCTGTTATAACAATTTCCAAAAATTTACAAAATACTTCATAATTTTCAACCAGGTATGGTTGCTTCATTGGGGAGTGGATTTGTAGGGCTCTACCGTTCTAGAAGTCATTTCTAAATTTATCTACTCTTTCATCTATGGAACACTTCCTATTATGGCAACAAATAGCATGGAATATCTTAAATCAAAGTGTTTGGAGTGGGGGTGGAAAGAGAATTGACTCTGGGTGGTGAGCACACATGCAATACATAGATGATACAATGTAGAGTTGTACACCCGGAACCTATGTAATTTTAACCAACAAATGTCACCCCAATAAATTTAACAATTAATAAAAACAGAGCAAAGTGTTTGATTGGAGGACTCCACACATATACTGAATAAATGTAATTATACAAAAATGTTTTATTTTCTATAAAAAGTTTGCTATTCTATAATTGTATTTTATACAAAGCCTCCTTTTAGATTGAAGCCCATAGATTTTATTAGCTTTGTTATTTTAGTACCTATTGATTGTTTCACAAAACTTTAAAGAAAAATCCCCAAATGTGTGTGTGTGTGTGCACACGCGCCCATGCATATCAGCATGTGAATTAACTTTCTTACTTCAGCTATTTTCCCCCTGATTACATATACAACCTCAACTCCTGAAATTGCTCTAAGACAATCTATTTCATGCCCTGACCTGTACAAATTTTAATCCCTTTTTAATGTTTTTAATCTGTTTTTGAACATATTCATACCTGCTATATTTTATGATTTTTAAATTTTATTTTAACAGGAGAAATAATAGTCCACCCAAAATAGTTTCCTAAACTATTTAAGCATCATCAAAATTACAAGTTCTTTTAAAAACCATTCAGTTTCTATACCATATAATTCTATAATGCCTGATTACACTCTATTTTCATATTGTGGAACTGTAGTCACATTACACTACATTGGCAATTAATGCTGTGAATTCAGCAAATAGAAACTGAGGGGACAGAGGTTGTCAGCTGATTTGCTATTTTGTATTATAACAAGTTGATGATTCTAGAAATTAAAATGGAGATGATGTGAAGATAATGATGAACATTGATAGATGATAGATAGATGATAGATAGATAGACAGATAGATATAAAATAATAGGTAAAACACAGAGGTAGCCCAAGAAATTAGGCAAATATCTGTTTGTTAAACATATGAGGAAACTATATACTTTCAATAGAATTATATCTACTTTACACTCTAAGCCATAAAAGATATTTAAAAATACAAGGAGAGAGGATATAATAATATTATCCTCATTGTTGTATACAATATTCATTGAAAAAAAATTTTTTAAGGTGAATTTTTTTTTTTTTTAAAGCTCAGATTCAAGGCATTACAATACCCCAAATAAAAAATCCTCCAAAGTTTGGTCTAATAAAGTTAGTAGTTTCAGAAATAATGATGAATATTTCACTTAATCTCTTAAGCTAAATTAGAAATAGTATTTGTTTTGTATGGGGTTTCTTACTATATCAAGGTGGGGACTTCACCATCAAAGGTTAGTATTTGGAGAAGATATATATAAAATTTAGTGTATGGGCCTCTTACAGAAAAAGATCAAATAAATGATCTTTCTCAAGACTGATAATCTAAGATGCATATAACTTTTTTACTTGTGTACATTCATTTCATTATTTTAAGAAAACTAAATGACTGCACATTTAAATATATGGTGCAAATCAAACAAATGGTAAATGGCTGAACTAAAATAGGGAGTCAGTTGATCAGTGTCAAAGGAACCATTCTGTTATTCTCTATGCCATTAATTTATTTCTAATGTCCTCACTTTCTCTGTAAAATGTTATTTAATTCATATTTCCACATTCTATTAGAAGATAAAATATGTCTACTAGAAGAGAACGCTAAATGGAATTTTAATGTTATTGTTAGTTTATCTTTGCTTATAACTTGAAATACTGAACTCAGGAATGATATATACCACTTCTACATCACTTAACATTGTATTTTTAATCCTTTTTTAAAAGATATATTTTATTGATTCTGACAGAGAGAGAGAGAGAGAGACAGAGACAGAGAGAGAGAAAGAGAGAGAGAGAGAGAGATGGGGAAGGGCCCAGAGCAGTCTCCATAATTGCATGTCATTAGTTTCAACATAGTTTCACTCCACACAGGAGTATGGGCGTCACACAGGGCAGGAACCAGGCCAGGGGGCCTCCTGTATGGGAGGCACACCCCTGTGAGCCAGGGGCTGAACCGGGGGCCTCCCACATAGAAAGCTCACTCTGATGGAACCGAACTGGGGGCCTCCCACATGAGAAGCACACCCCAGTTCAGCATATGGTTCTGCAAGGGCCGGGGCTGGGACCGGAACTCAAACCTCAGACCCTAGGATTGCAAGGCAAGCGCTTAACCTCTGAGCCATCCCAGCAACCCCTTAACATTGTATTTTTAGCACATATCACAACCTGGGTAATGATCTATATTTAATGATTATCTCTTGAATAAAGTAATTTATCCATCAGATAGTAAAGTGAGGACTATGTGCAAGATACATATGCAGAAGGCAATGAAGGACAAAAGGTAAATAAAATAAAATATGCCTTTAAGCACTTTATACTTTAGTAGAGAAAGTAAGGATAATGCCATTAAGATATGGTAAAAAAAAAAAAATGTTATGTACCATGGGACATAGCATGTTGGCAGAGGCCTCAGTTTGCAGTGACACTCCTTATTTTATTTAATACTGAGCTAAAGGAAAACAACATTTGTTTAATGAATTATAATTTATACAGAAAGATCTCAAAATTAATCCTCACAATTAAATATGTTATAAATCATTTCCATTCACTCTCACCTCACAAATTCAGTCCTAGAAATGTTATATAGTGTACCAATGTGCCTGATATCACAAACTTAAAAGAAATGGCAAAAACAGAACACAAATTCAGGTCCTCTGACTGTTCACAAACCTTGTATATCTGTAGTTTTCTGCCTTTATTGCTTCTTGGAAAGTTTTATAAAAGACATAGAAGAGAAACCTGAACATAAGTTCATCACTGGTTAATAGAAGCAATATATATCCCCATCTACATGAAAATGAGCATTTTATAAATCAGATCACATCTTCATTTGTAATGCAGAAAAAACAATGCATGCTTACATATCAAGTGATATGTAAGTTATAAATACACGTATATGTCAATACATATATAGATAACTATTTAAATTTCCCCTCTTCACTTGCTATACATTTTACAAAGTATTTTTTTAAGAGCAATATGGTCATGAAGAGAATCTTGTTCCATATTTCCAGATTCATACATTTTCTCCTGAATTCGCTGTGTTATAGTTTCTGTGACATATTTCTGGCTCTCACTTTGATGGTATTCAAATAGTCCAAAAGAACATTATCATCTGTACAGCTTAGATAAAGATTCCTCTGACATGTAAGCTAATGAACTAAATCTTCTAGAAAATTGTCTTCCCTTTAAAAATGAGAGTCAAACAGACTTTAACATTGGAAATCATATATTGAGGGCTGAATGTGGAGGCAATACAGGGGGTCTACACCTCCTGAAAGCTTTGCCAGCCTCTCTATTCTGTCTTGGGGTTTCATATTGGAAAGCTCACACCCTAGCACTTGCCTAAAAGAGCTTACTTCTCAAACCATGGGAACCAAATATGCAACCTTTTATAGAATAGTTTGAAGTAAATGAGTCATAACAATATACAAGTGGCACAAAAATAGATAAGTAAACTTTATTTTAGAAATTTGGAAATCACTGTGATGTGTAATCATTCTGACACCTGGATATTCTACCCGTGCTGTGAATTTTAAAATAAATACTTTTAGATTGTTCTACCCTTGATACTTGTTCTATCATAAAATAGTAATTTTCATCCTCTGTGAAATCATAATAAACTTCCACCCTCTCCTGTTCTACTTCACTTCTCCCAGCAAGGAAAGGAGAGTGACTTATCTGAAAGGCAGTGATTTACGTCAGTGGGCAAGTTTGGCATTTGAGGAAATACAAGAGAACTCTCATGTGGCTATATATCCATGGTACCTTCTCAGTTCAGCATATTCAATAATAAATATGATATTTTCATTTATTGCTTGTGCTTTTAAATCAATTCTAGGTTAGGTGAAACGTAACGGCTGTGAGAAATTATCACCCTCAAAATGAATAACATGAGGCAAAAATCTCCTTTCTGAATTCTAAATATGAATCTTCCAATAGGAAAGTACAGAGTACTTCAATGTATTTATATTTAGTTCCACTTTGAAATTTATAAAATAAAATCACGTGTGTCAATAGTGCCTATATCTCTTTTTTGTATGTACGTGTGTGTGTGTGTGTGTGTACATACATATATATAATTTTTCTTTTTTAGATTTATTTATTCTTTGAGAGGAGACAGCAAGAGAGAAGAGGGGAGGGCCCTGAGGAATCTCCATAGCTGTACATCACTAGTTGTGACATGGTTTCATTCCACACAGGTGAACGTGGGGCTGTGCAGGGCAGAAACTGAACTGGGGGCTTCGTGCATGGGAGGCGAGAACCTTTGCTACTGAGCCATCCTAGCAGTTATCAGTTCCACCACAGTTTACCATGTGGGTTTACACAGGCTGAGCCAGGAATCTGACCCCAGACCTTGCAACTGCGAGGTAAGCACTCAACCGCTGAGCTTTTCCAGCATCCCTAGGGTCATATATTTATGTGTGTTCTTTCGTGAATGTTTATGTCTGAACAACCCGGGATTGCTTGCATGGTCAAGGATTGCTGTATGTTGTTAAGTCACAGAACTTCAAGAAGTTTCAAGTTGTGTCTTTATCCCTGGTAATTGTTATAAAAAATGGAGCTTGTTTAATTCTTCCTTATAGTATGCACTGAAACATAAATTAAGCTTTTTTTTATGGTACTGTAAAACTTTTTGGATGGAAAAAATTCAAAACAAGTTGGAATGGCTACCAGATTAAAATAATGTTTGCTGTCTCACATTCATTTTCTTAGAAATGTTTCTTTTTTTTTTTTAGGGAGGCAAACAGCATTTTATTTTACTTTATTTTATTTTTTTTATTGTTTTTTGACAGAGAGAGACACACACACAGAGAGACACAGAGACAGAGAGAGAACCGAACCAGGGGAACCCCCCAGCCCAGCACATGGGTCCGCAAGGGCCAGGGCCAGGACACGATCCTCGGTCCCCAGTGCTGCAAAGTGAGCACCCAACCCACTGAGCCATCCCGGCTTCCCCAGAAATGTTTCTTTAAATCAAAATAAAGTGATTTAATCTATTAAGATAGCTGGTAAAGAGAAACAAAAACCGGAGTTAAATTCATTAAACAAGGAGACTATTAGACTGATGTGGCTCTAATGCCATGAAAGTATGTATAATCAAACCAAAATTTAAGCTTGAAAAATGCCTCAAAGTTATGAAATCAAAACACTAAAGACAAGCCATTACAAAGAGTCAACTATGCTTTAATCTACAACCAATCAAATAATTTCCTTTCTTTGCTTCCACACTTTTTCTATGTAAGTCTTTCCCCTGACTCTTGTCCATGAAGCCATCCTAACTACTGGTTTGGTGCTTCCCAATTTAAATCAATTTTTGTTCAAATAAAATCTTAAAAATTTTAATATTCCTCAATTTATCTTTTAACACCAGGAATCAGGTTTATTATCTTTACTCTAATTTGACATAGTTATATGCATTAGTGTTCTATTTCTGCTCAGCGTATTACCACCAATTCAGTGGTTTACAACAATGCACTTTTATTATCACAATTCTATTGACTAGAAATCTAGCGCTACAGAGCTGGAATTTCTATCCAGGGTCTCATAGGATATAAATAAAGGTATTAGTAAGGTTTTGCTCCTTTCTGGAGTAGCTGAGGAAGAACCTGTTCCCAAGCTCATTTCAAATAGTGGCAGAATTTAGTTTCTCACTTGTGGAACTAAGTTCTCCATATATTTTATACTTGTACCTCCTCATCTTCAAGTCAGCAATTTCTCATGTTTCAAATCACGCTGATTCCCTTTTTTGCCTTCAGATGAGGGAGAGCTCTCTTTTTAAAAGCTCATGTGATTACATTAGGTCCAGTCAGGTAATATTCGGTAATCTCCATATTTTTTAGCTAATTGTTTAATAAACTTAGTTACATTGGTAAAGTCCCTTTTACCATGTAAGATAACATATTCACAGAAGTACCCACAGGGATTGAAGGTTATGGGGGTGAAAATCCTGGCAACAACAGTGCATAACCTTAGATAAGATTTTCAGATTTTCAACTTTCTGTACCTTAATTTTCTCATTGAGCCTAGAAAAGTCTACTTTATTTTTTAAAAAGTAATGTGAATTCATATGGTTAACACAAATGCCTTTTTACTCTCCAGCTTACATATACAGACCATTTTCTCAGCACCAATCACAATACTGGGGCTTTTACACCCATGATCTCATTTACTATAATTCTAGCTGAAGGGGAAGCTCAGCATTTGACAGTTAAGCACATAATGGATAATCAATCCAATTAGAACACCACCAAAGAAACTTTACCATCTGTTATCTACCTAGATTGCTATTTTTCAAAAAGATTTTAAAGTGTACTGAATGGCTTGGAGAGAAAAAAAAATAAAAAAATAAAAAACAACAGTAAAAAAAAACAACCACAACCATTTGGCCATTTGAACAGACCCAAAGATTTCACCGTAATTGCTACAACACCCCTTCATTTGCCCTGACTGGTGTTAGCAGGCTCCTGGTGCTGGCAACAAGCCTATCTTTGGAATTGCTTCCTGGGAGGCAAAGACATCCCACAGTGCTATCAACAGCTGCAGCCTCCCCACATACCCCCTGCATCTTAGGATATGCTTCAGATAGATACACAACCAGCTGATTTCTGACTATTGCAGGGCGCTATCTTTAAAGATGGTGTGATAAGCTGCCTTGGCATTACATTTCTTTATTATACCCTTTTTCTGTGGAACTGGTTAGCTTATCTTCAGGGACAATATGAAAGCATATTTTTGTTTACTCTATTTGTATGTTTCTCCCTATTTTCACTTTCATCCAACCTACCAGTGTACAGATATTTTTCATCCATCTGATGCCAAATTCTGCTTAACCATTTAAATCATAGAGCTACTTCTCTAGGAAGTGATCCATTACACTATTCACCTTTTCCATCTCAGTTTTAGAGGACTCCTATATTCAGGCAGTTTCAACAGACACAAATTTCAGGCAAAATAAGGCTTATGTTTTAATTTATTTGCTTAGTTTACAAAAGCCTCATGCAAAAATATTTCTATGGCCTATATTTTACCAATGAAATTCTTTTGTTTACTTGTTTTCCACAAGACCACTTCTAGGAGGGAAAAACTATCATTGTCTTTTCTTCATTCTCAGGGCCTAACAATTCTGGATCTACATGGCATGAGACAGGTGCTTGATAAATGTTTGTTAAGTGACTAAAGACAAGGAATAGATAGCTCTCCTTATAATCTAAACTGATCTCTGCTATACTGCTGTATAAGGCAGGCAGGATGGAAAGTGAAAGGAGTTTAACCAGAGGGACATTGCAAGAAAAAGGCAGTTTTTTTGCTTTACTTTATCTTTGAACTTCCATCAATGAAATACTAGGGCGCTTAATTAGAGTCTGGCACTTAGCTAATTTTTGTCATAAAAAGTAATTATTCTCTTTTGGAGGCTGACCATGTCCCATACCCTTTTATAATCTTATTATATTTGCACATTTAAATTTATCTCCACTAAAAGGTCTTAAATATATAGCAACCAATATACTACGAGAAACACTGAATATAGGGGCAGAAAGTCTGATACTTCTGAGTATATAGGCTAGCTGCTGACCAAGGATTTAAATTAAAACAACAACAACAACAAAACTAGGGTATGTTTTATCTCATATAAAGCTACATTTTAGGAAACTTTACTGTAGTGAAACATGTGTATTACTAAGCAAGAGATTTTCCTATGAATTGAATAACAACCCATGCATAATATTAAAGTGTGTGTGTGTGCATTTACATATATATAGGAAATGTGTGTATGTATATGTGTGTATACACACACACATATATATATATATGTGTGTGTGTATATATATGTGTGTGTGTGTGTATATATATATATATATATATATATATATATAATTTGAGGAAAGTATTGGTAATTTAAATTTTTGGTCTTTGTATGTTTTTATATGCATAAATATATACACATATATAATATTTAAACTTAATTTTATGTCTGCACAATATTCCTTGGCAATGCATATGTATTTTTTCTGACACAACTTGAGTCCTCTTTCTCACAGCACTCATAGTGATAGTCCTTTATTGCAATTACCACTTCAGCATTGAAGCAGACTATAAACACTGTTGATCTCCCTCTTAATCACCAAATACATAATGACAAGACCAACTGGATATACCTTTTTCATATATTTTGATGTTTTAGTTAAAAAATTGAAATTAAAAATTGTTTGAGCTCTATTTTTTGCTGAGCAGCAATATATGTTGATAAGCAGATTGTAACCATGTTAGATCATTTCTGATAATATTGTTTCTACAGTTTGGGGTCCTACATCCTAATCCCTGGAAACCCCTTAGATCTTAATAATTCCTCAGCCAAGATTTTTAGTCTTTGAGGAAAAGAAATTGTTCCAACCATTTTTTTTTAATTAACAGACAAAACTGCAGTGTGTTGCTAACTGCCAGTGCTAGTAACTTTCTCACTAAATTTTCTT
>PVKE010048640.1:0-11519 GCA_004027555.1 Craseonycteris thonglongyai | reverse complement strand
TGAGGAAGAGCAGAATTTAAGTGCCTCGTAAACTTTTGCTAGGCAACCCTGAAACAATGGGAGACAGGGTGATCTAATCAATAGTTCCCTGCTTGGCACTGTCCTGGCATACTTAATGCAAATTAGGCAAAGGTGAATAAACTAAGATTTACTTCCTGGAGTAGGTCTTTCCATCCGAATCTCTTGGGCAGAACAGGGGGAGGGTCCTTTTTTTTTTCCTCTCTCTCTTTATTTTTTTAATTAAATTTACTGCGGTGACATTGGTTAGTAAAATTATACAGGTTTCAGGTCCCTGAAAACGTCCGGTTTGGTCTGACCTCAGAAATTATGCAGGGTCAGGCCTGGTTAGTACTTGGAAGGTAGTCTTGTTTCTTAATAACCAACTTCAAATCAGTATCCTAGAAGGCAGTTTTAGGAGGTCAAACTTTTGTCCCCTTCAAAATCCATATGTAATGTGCTGTACTATATTATAGGTAAAATCTTAGAAGCAACCCATAATAAATAACTAGGTGATTTCCTCCTCTTAGTGACAATGATAAGTAATATTACTCAGATAGTATTATCAAAGAGAACTTTCTGAAATAGAAATGTTTTATATCTACGGTGAACAATCAGTAGTCATATGTGACTATTAAGCTCTGGAAATGTAACTGGAATGACTGAGAAACTGAAGTTTAAAATTTATTTAATTTTTAGCAACTAAAATTCCAATTACCTTATAGTTGGATACTGGTTTAGACTAAACAGGGTAAGAATTTAGGTTGGTGCAAAGGTAAATTGAATTTTAACTGATTATAACTGGGCCATCAAAATAGGAGCCATTACCAGTCAACACATTTTTTTCCAATGAGAAGTTTGTGTATTCCTGTAGTATAAAAATCCATGCTTGGGGATTCGATGAACTCTTGCAAAACATTTTCTGCATCCTGCTGGTTGTGGAAGTGTTTTCCCTGAAAAAAGTTGTGGAGATGCTTGAAGTGATAGACAGTTGATGAGACATCAGGTGAATATGGCAGATGAGGCAGAACTTCATAGCCCACTTCATTCAACTTTTGAAGTGTTGATTGTGTGACAGTGGGGTGTTGTTGTGGAGAGGAATGGGGCCTTTTCTGTTGACCAATACCAGCTGCAGGCGTCGCAGTTTTTGGTGCATCTCATCTATTTGCTGAGCGTACGGTACTTCTCAAAGGGAATGGTTTCTCTGGGATTCAGAAAGCTGTAGTGGATCAGACCAATCCCACATGACCAACAGCGATCGTGACCTTTTTTTTTGTGCAAGTTTGGCTTTGGGAAGTACTTTGGAGCTTCATCTTGGTCCAACCACTGAGCTGGTCATTGCTGGTGGTTGTATAAAGTCCACTTTTTGTCAAATGTCACAATCTGGTCAAGAAATGGTTCATTGTTACGTAGAATAACAAAAGATGACACTCAAATTGACTGTCTTTTTTTTTTTTTTTTTTTGGTCAGCTCATGAGACACCCACTTATCAAGCGTTTCCACCTTTCCAATTTATTTAAAATTGTATTCGAATGTCAAACGGGAAATTTCAACAATGAAAAAACCGCAATTATGTTTACACCAAATTAATAGTAAAGGTGATAATATAAAATTTTTAAGTACTGAAGACAGCTAATTATAATTACACTGTAAATTTCACTAGGTGATCACTGTCATGGTAATAATTATATATGGAGAAGCCGGGATGGCTCAGTGGGTTAAGCACATACTTTGCAGCGCCGGGGACCAGGGATAGAATCCCGGCCCCAGCCCGTGCGGAGCCATGTGCTGAACTGGGAGCTCCCCCAGTTTAGTTCTCTCTCTGTCTCTGTCTCTGTATCGCTCTCTCTCCCTGTCAAAAATAAATAAATAAATAAAAATATATTTTAAAATAATTATATAATGCCATCTAAATAATTAATTTATTTCTGTATCCCTTTCTAAGGGTGTGGGAGAGGAGGTAACAAAAGATATAGTAAACCTAGAGTGTAAACTTTTAGATGCTTAATAATAAAATGTGACTGAACCTATTTGATATTGTCATTGTTTCATTATTTTGGATCAGGAGTTGGCTATAGAGAAGTTCTTTTATTTTTTATTTTTTTGCTTCTGATTAGAGCTGTCTAAAACACATGTGCTAATGGTTCAAGGAAAATTTTTTTTTAATGTATTTTTATTTATTTATTTATTTATTTTTGGCAGAGAGAGAGAGAGATACAGAGACAGAGACAGGGAGAGAACTGAACTGGGGGAGCTCCCAGTTCAGCATATGGTTCCGCACGGGCCGGGGCCGGGATTCGATCCTTGGTTCCCAGCGCTGCAAAGTGAGCGCTTAACCCACCGAGCCATCCTGGCTTCCCCTCAAGGAAAATTTTTAAAGAAAGTTTTTAAAATACTGTGTCCACCTAGGAAATCTCTGAGGTGATAAAATTCTAAAAGTTATAGTTTATGAAATCTTTTTTCACATAAACTGCTTATTTTCTCAACTAATACATGACATTCTTGAAACCCAGTATTGTTATTTAGTTTTGAGAGTTCCTTATCAAACTCTTAGAGTACATAGAACTGTTCTGAGACCAAATCAGGTAATTTCTTGTAATTTTGACTCCACTGGTAAATATATATTTATAGAATCTCAAGATCTTGGAATTGTCAGACATTATCATTCATTTGTGGATCTTTCTGTATTTTACAGTCCCAGATACCCTGAGCTAAGGCAGTATGCTTGCAATTTATGTGGTTCCCTTGTTGTTGTAAACTTGCCCCGATAATGGAAAAAAGATTGTCTTCAGCATGGCTTAAAATAGGGCGTACTGTTCCTCTGAAACATTTTAACATACTGACTTAAAAAAAAACACCAAAATGTACTAAAGTGTTATTTTGAAATACAGCTTTAGTTTACCTACCTCTATAAAATCACTAAAGCCAGAGAACAGATTAAACCATGCATTCACAGAGCTTTCTTGTTCATCTATTTATTTTAGGTTTCTCAAAGATTCTGGAAGAAGTCCTGTCTGATTTAGCACTCGTAGGAGGCACCATAAATTTGAGGCTGTTAAAATAGCTTACAGATTTATATTAGATTTCCATTATCTGTCCAGTCTTCTTTGGGGATATCATGTAATGTATGGGATAAGTATATTGTGACTGATTTCTAACAATCTCTCAGTATTTCGAAATGGCTTGAAAAACATGTAGTGCAAAAGTTGATGCTGTTATTTGTACTCAATATGTTTCTTTAAGAATACAAACTTTCTGAAAATAGGAAACTGTACATATGACAGACAGGTTTATGATATGGATGTAATGAAAATAGCCCTAAAATTTGCTGATACCCAAGTCTGAGCACTAACAGAAAGAGAAGTTAAAAACAGTTTTCACTTCATTGCACTACCACTCTTGATACTTGATACAAATTGGATATAAATTAGTGAACAGCCTGTAAACGCTACTTGAGTGGTGACTGATATTACCTTTTAGGTTCCCTTGAAACTGTTCTGCTTGCCTGAGAAAACCGTAACAAGGCATATAAAGAGATTGTTTTAGTTTGTCGAACGAATTGTTTACATGAAAAAATACATTCCCGTACAAGGCTGATCTAGAAATGCTAACATTTATGTTACTCACTATTTCTGTGTACTCACATTGCCAGTTTGACTTACTTAATTTGGCAGAAGTAATGAAATTTTAAAAAGCAGTTGCGTGAGCAAATACATCCATTATCAATATGTACATATCTGCAATTTAACCAGTCACTTACTTTTGTTTAAATATTTAAAACTTTTGTGTGTGCATGTATATATTGTACACATTAGGGTTTTATATGATTTTTTAAAGTTTACATAGTTTTATGACCATGTATATACAGAGCAAATTTTTAATTATCCTAACAAAAAGTCAATATATGCATGTTTTGCATATATGATACTACTTTCTATTAAATATTTAGTTTATTGACCTTCAAAAACCAAATTTAGTTTTGTAGTAAACTTTACTGCAAAGTTGAAACACATTATTTTCGTTTTAATTATTTATCTGTTTAAAAAGTCTGGCTGCCTCTCTTAGCCTGCAATCTATCTTACTTGACCTAAAACACCCTTGAAACTAGCCAAACAAAATGTCTTGCTTTTTCTTAAATATATTGTACAATTTCATGTCATGTAGATTTCTCTACCAGGAACAGCCTTACTCCCTATATTTCCTCCTTCTTGATATTTCTTCTAGTCTAATATAGGGTCCACTTTCTATGATTTCCTTGCTCTGCTTTGCTCTTGTCAAGTGAGGCTGAAAGTATTCCCTTGTTCCTCTCAAAACACTGTAAGTTCATTGATAATACACTCTGGGACTATGTTATTACCTCCCCAGTCTTGCACATGGCCTGGCATAGACTGGTTCTCCAGGTTAAGGTTGTTGAATTAATTAAGAAAGGAACAGAATGATCACTGCTTTCTACAGGTGATTATGTGTAAACAAAAAGTTAAATGATCTATCTTTATATGAGCAAAAGGTGCTTATTAAGATTGCAATTAAATCAGAAAGTGAAGATGATACTGCGTTAGGAATAATGCACTTAACGCGGTTTTGATGTTTCTGTTATGAAAGCAACCCATCATCATGCAATCAGGAACTGCAAACATTTCTTTTAAAGTGTGTGTAAACTCATGGCAAATTTATGTTGCTTCAATATTTTTGATGTTCTGAACTTTCATAAAAATTCAACATAGCATTTGAAATGCATTGAAAAACATTAATATTTTATTAAAATATGTAGGGCTTTATTATTAATATATGTATAATGATTAAAACTGAAGGTCATTCAAGGTCATGAGATAATTTATAGTGTCCTAATTATATCTGCACCTTTTCATAGCCAATGGGAAATATAAGTCTGGTTCTCAATAATTTACCCTTTAAAAAAAAAAGAGAATTTATTTTATAGTTTGCAAGAAGCTGAGAGAAAGAAAGAGAGAGAAGTGGGGAAGGGCCCAGAGCAATTTTCATAGCTGTGCATTATTAGTTGTGAATGGTTTTATTCCACACAGGTAGATGTGTGGTCACATGAGGCAGGAACTGAACCAGGGGCCTCCCGCATGGGAGGCAAGAACCTTCGCCGTCATGCTATTCCGTTGGTTACCTGTTGTGCCAGAGTTCAGTATATGGGTTGGCATGGGCCTGGGCTAGGAATCGAGCTCCAGACATTGCAATTGTTAGGCAAGCAATCAACCGATGAGCTATCCTGGCATCCCCTACCCTTGCTTATATCATTTCCATCAAGACCTATTAGAATGGAGTAAAGCAGTATTTCCACCCTTTTATAATACTTAAATTCCAATATTTGTTTTTCTCCACTGTCTTCCACAGAGATTCAGATACATTTTCTAATAATAATATATGCAACAAAATCAATGACAAAGAAGTAGAAATAATCATGGAATGGAAGGATATAGGTATATAGATTTTAAGTACTGAAGTTTCAGTTCATTTATTCAAATATTTATTGAACACCTAACACATAAAAGGTACTAGTTGCTGGAGTATGATGGTGAGTAAACAAAACACCAACAATAACAACACAAAAATGACAAACATGGTACCTATTCTCGTGGAATTTACTGTTAGTAGGAATACACACACTCAGAAGATTTTGCGAATACTTACAGCATAAAGTAGCTTGGATCAAAAAAAGCATATCACAAAGAAATCTCCTGCAGACTGTGATGTGAGTGTGAGCATCCGTTAGGAAGTGACTCTGGAGCTATGATCTGAAAGGTGAGTGAGTAGCAGTCAACTAAGAGGAGATAAGGGATACCCATTCTATTGGAGTAAAAGCTTATGGTAAGAATGAACAGAAATAAGACCAGGGTGACTAAATCCAAGAAAATGCTGGTACAAGAGGGTGACTGAGTGGGCAGGAACCTTTCCATGCAGGGCCTTACAGCCTGTACTAAATATCCTTCTGATTTAGATATCCACGTTAACAATGCCAGGGAGGGGGAGAATTCCCTGTCCCTTCTTAGATTCTTGTGGCTGGGCTACTAATAAAATTGACACAATGCCAGATTAACAGGAGGAAAAAACACTCTGATATGTGTGCATGGGAGAATTATAAATGATGCTCAGGGAAATGATGGACTAGCCAGCATTCTATCTTTTTGGCCAAAAAACAATAAATTTGTGAGGAATTGACAAGACAAAAAAAAAGTTAGTACTCATTATAGGAAGGAATCTCAGCAAGGTTTGGCTATTCATTAGTGAGGAATCAAAATTCATTTTGAGTTTGGGTAGTAAATCAGAAAAGGGGTAATGAAGTTTGTTTATATAGGCCCCTTCAGGCCTGGATTTATTTTTCCTTTTCTTTCTTTTCTTTTTCTTTTTCTTTTTAATATTTATTTTTATTGTTTTTGACACAGAGAGAGAGATACAGAGACAGAGACAGAGAGAAGGAGGAGGGCCCAGAACAGTCTCCATAGTTGCACATCGTTGGTTTTTCCACATAGTTTCATTCCACAGGTGGGCACGGGGCTGCACGGGGCAGGAACTGGGCTGTGGTCTCACCCCAGTGAGAACCCAACTGGAGGCACTCCCCAGTTCAGCATATGGGTCCACTCAGGCTGGAGCCAGGATTTGATCCTTGGTCCCCAGGGCTGCAAAGTGAGCACTTAACCACGCTGAGCCATCCCAGCTTCCCCCTTTTGTTTTTTAATGGTTAAATATACTGGGGCAACATTGGTTGCTAAAACTTACAGAGTTCCCTGTTGTACTAGTCTACGTTACGTCTTCTATGGCTGCATTCTGTGTTCACCACCCAGAGTCAGTTCTTTTTCTGTCATGATATGTTTGAGTCCCTCCCACTTCCAAACTCTAGCAATAAAGGTGTCTCTCTCTAGGTGCGGGGAGGGTACTTTCATGGGGGAGATTTAGTTCCTACATTCAAGTAGACAAAAGGGGGTCAACAGGTCTTTCTGGCATAGGCTACTTATTAAATAACTTTGAATTTAAAGTAATCAATATGCCATTATTGGATATTTTTGAGGTGGCCTGCCTTGGGCCCCTGCAAGATCCATAGGAAGTTATTGTGAATTTGTGCATGAAAGATGAGGTGATCATATTTATGTAACAAATTGTTCCTTGTGGGTGAGGCTTTGAGAATGTTCTGAAGGGGACAGAAGCAGGAGTAGGAAAGCTTCTCAGGAGCTTTTCCATTCATCCAAGTCAAAGAGAATGGTGGCTTGGATTAAAGGTGGTGACTAAGAACATGGCTAGTTCGCTTCATATGTCATTCTGAGATCCCTTGTGGCCAGAAACTGGAAAATAAGATCAATTCTGAAGTTTTCTTTTTTGGAGAAGAAAAATTTCTTCAGGAGAAGGAAATTCTTTTCTATATTTACAGAAAGAAATGCTGAGGTGGATATATACAGAGTGTGCCAAAAAATTAATCATATTTTAAGAAAGGAAGAAACTGTATTAAAATTGTAATACTCATATACTGAAAACAAAATATGAATACAAGTTACAGTTGATTCTGCAATTATAAGAGGTCCTCAAAGTGGTTACCGTCAGTGTCCAGACACTTAGGATTTTGTTGAATGACTTCTTCAGCAACATTGACTGAAGTGTCCACTTGTATTGCTGCACATGCTGTTTCAGTTTCTTCCCAAAGTACCACCAATGGAGTAAACTCAACCACACCTCTTCATTTTATCCATTGTCCTGAAAATTCTCTGCACCCTTAGATCAGGGTCATCTTCATTCAGTGCACATAATAATCTTGGGATGAAAAGTTTCCATTTTGCTGTTTTAGGAATGCATCATATGCTGGTGGTATGAGTGCAGATGTGAGTATAGTGGCAGCTACATTTTCATAAGTTTTGTGAGGTCTTCTATAGTTTAAGCAAACAAATTCCATTTCATGCAGATCTCATTTGCTCCAGATTGAGTGAAGAAAATCAATTTCTTAGCATGAACATGTTTTACTAGCTCTGTGGTTCTCACTGGCTTTGTGGTTAAAGGTTACATCAGTGGAAGATTAAACAGTAACATTGTATTCACATGGTTAACTATTTTAGGAATTTTTATAGTTTGCACTTAAATAAAGTCATTTGCCACTTAACAACGGGGATTGGTCTGGGAAATGTGTTATTAGGTGAACATCAGAGAGTGTACTTACACAAACCTAGATGATATATATAGAGAGAGAGCCAACTGCATGCCTAGGTTATATGGCATAGCCTATCATTCCTAGGCTATAAGCCTGTATAGCAGGTTATGGTACAAAATGACACAAGATTAAATCAAGCACAGGAGAAAATGATGCAATCAGGAGACGGGGTAAACAGGAGATGTATGAGGCTATTATCATAAGTCAGCGTTCTGTTTGACAGCAGACATTTTTTATGTAAGTAAAAGAGCAAACTCTAAAATAAAGATAAAAGTTATAGTATAGTAAATACATAAACCAGAAACATAGTCAGTTACTATCATTATCGAGTAGTATGTCCTACATGTAATTGTGTAGCCCAATAGCTTTGTTTAGACCAGCATCACCACACACACACGATAATGCTTTGAACTACAGCTTTAACATGGCTATGATATTATTAAGCAATAGGAAATTTTCAACTGCATTATAACCTTGTGGGGCCACTGTCATATATATGGTCCATTGTTGGCTGAAATGTCAGTGCTGTGCATGACTGTATGTCAGGGACCTTCATGGCTGTATAGTTGAATATCCTGGAGGCCTTCTTGCCGATTCTCATTAATTGATGAAAACAAGAGACAGAGTTGCTATGAATTTAAACTTGAATAAGCCCTTTGGCCTCCTTAGTTGTAGCCTAAGAGTACTCTGTTTTTTTGTGCTTTTTTTTTTTTCCATGTCCTTTTATAAAGACAAAATGTAAATATTCTCAAAACTCTGCTTTTAAATTTTACTGAGAAAAAGAATCATTAGCTCATTAATTTCAGTTATCTAATATGCTTAGGTCAATAAGATCCCTTCAAGGACTTCTCATCAAATACCCCTGTGTACTATAGTTTTTTGTTTTTGTTTTTGTTTTTGCTTATTAGTAAAGCTAATTCAAAGATTTTTAACTCAATTTTTATTTCCTCAAGTGATGTTGTATCTTCTATTTTTCTCCCCTCCCATTTACCCTCTAATAATCCCTAAACTATTGTCTGTGTTCATGAGTTACACTGTATCTTCTTTATATAATGCTAATGATCATTTTCTAAGGCTGGAACAATCAGTTAAGATTAAAGTAGTAGCAGGTATTATGAGCTTTTCTGTGGACAAGATTGAATGGAGGCTTCCAACTTCAAATTTAGATATGTGCTTCTGCCTAGCTGGATGAGCTGGGCTATTTGCTGATCTCTCTGTTGTTTTACTAATCTGTTTTAGAATTTCTCCCAATATCGTTACCCTCTCTTTTTCCTGTCACTTTTACCAGCGCCAATGATGATAAATGAGGAAAACATGCCTTGGTTAAAACATAAACGACTTCTCTGGAAATAATTCATTTTCAATTCTCTTTAATAAAAGTTATTGGATTATAGGAAGTTTTAAATATGAGATTTGGGAGATCAAAGATGGCGGCATGAGAGGAGCACGCCAATAACTGCCTGGGAAGGGCCTTGTGAATAGAGGAGAATCCACAGGGGAAACCCTGAGAAGAAACCTCAACTAAGAGAACCACACAACGCAGAACAACACACAAAGGTTAGAGAAAAAAGGGGAGAGCGGGAGAGGGAAAGGGAAGCAGCAATTCAGGGACAGAGACTCGGAGCGCGGCCCGGGGCTGGCAAAAACAAAGGGGGATTGGGGGATTACAGTCAAAGTGGGGCTGGATCGAGGGCGGGCTGGAAGCCGAGACCTAGGGAGCGTGGAAGCCCCACAAGACTGTGGACAATTTAACATCCGAACTCAAGGGACAGCACGCAGTGCCCTAATCAGATCACAGAGCCTAAAGTGGAGCAGGGACTGTGGAGCAGGGCGGCTGCACTTCCCGGCAGGCGGGGTGAGAGCAGGGCACCAGCCCACAGCAGCTCAGCACCCCTGATTTACGGAGGAGATTGACTGTGAGGGGGCGCCTTCTGAGGACAGGGCTCTTGGAGTGAGGGCTGGGGCTTGAGTGGGCATAGCTGCATTGGACGTGCTTGGAGTGACTCCGGCGGTCTCAACAGAGCCGGGAGCATAGAGCGGCTGCGGCCCGAGCTACGGCCGGTGCGCACAGGGCTTTCGGCACCCCGCCCACCGGGCCTCTTGGGCGTTGCAGCCCGCGCGTGCGGCTGGGCTGCTGGCCCGGTCGCCGCAGTGTCATTGCCTGCACGCGGGACTGCGCGGCCCACCAGGGCCTCTGCCAAGCCCCAGCCCATCCAAATGCTGCCCTGCGGGCGAGGCTTACAGATACAATTGAAGGAGGGGCAGCCAGGCAGAGGAGAGAAAGACCAGAGCTCCTGCACCCCGCCCACACTGAACCACCAGCACCCCTGCTGAAAGAGGAATCTGCTATTGTGTCTCAGGTCTGCCCTAGCCCCTACTCACATGCCCCCACCCCTGGCCACACCTTTACTACCCTGCTATCTAACAGCTAAGACAGCAACCTGAAGTGCCCCAGGACACAGAAGCTGTCTGCTTCCCCCAACCCTCTCCCAAGATCTCCTTCTCCCACAACTGAGCCCAAAAGAAGAAATAAAGAGAAGCCCATCTGATAGGCAAACCCCCAGAGGGAAAACAGACTCATGCGTAAAGCAAAAAGAACCACATCAAACACAATGCACACTTCAGAATCCAAAGCCCCTCCAGAAGATCAGGGGCAGTCTTTAGTAAAGGACGTTGCACACTTGGAATCAAATCTAAGTGAAACAGAATTCAGGTTTGCATTAATCAAGACACACAGAGAGCTCACTCAATGCTGGCAAAGTACCCAGAAACAGTTAAATGACCTCAACAAGAAATTTTCTGAGCAAAACGAGTACTTTACCAACAAAATTGAGAAACTAGAGCAGAACCAAAAGGAATTCCTTGAAATGAAAGGCATCATGGGAGAGCTGAAAAAAGAACTGACCAGCATAGGAAACAGGGCTGATCAGCTAGAGGAAAGGATGAGTGAAATTGAAGATACAAACATGGAAATGTCGCAGAGGGAAGAAGAAAGGGAAAGGAAAATCAAAAGAAATGAAAGAGCCCTACAAGAACTTTCTGACTCCATCAGAAAGAACAATATTAGAACAATAGGGGTACCAGAAGGAAGCGAGATGAAATCTTCTCAGAGTCTACTAAAACAAATAGTGGATGAAAATTTCCCTAACCTGTGGAAGGAATTATAGCCCCAAATCCAAGAGGAAAGCAGAAGCCCTAACTACCTAGACCCTAGCAGATCTTCTCCAAGGCACATTGTTCTGAAGATGACAAAAATCAACGACAAAGAAAAAATCCTCAAGGCTGCCAGGGAAAAACAAAACATAACTTTCAAAGGAAAACCTATCAGGCTGTCACCAGACTTCTCAGCAGAAACTCTGCAAGC
>PVKE010048639.1:0-11520 GCA_004027555.1 Craseonycteris thonglongyai | reverse complement strand
ACCCCAACATAGGAGGCGAGAACCTTCACCACCATCTCTGCAGTTACCAGTTACATCACAATTCAGCATATGGGTTTACATTGGCCAGGGTTGGGACTCGTTCCCTGGACCTCGTGGTTGCATGGCAAACACTCAACTTGCTGAGCTATCCTGGCATCCCTGTTTAAAGCTTCTTTAACACTACACATGTAGGTATTTATAGTCATCTTCTTAATAATTGGAAAAATTTATTATAATAATCTTTTAAGGAGTTAAACATCTTTCCCAGAAAATATCAAATGAAATCTGTGTTTATGTTTGAAACAGTGAGTAGACACTACCTCCAATTTTTCGGTAATGACAGGCTTACTCAAGGCCATGTGGTGATAGAGAAAGGGATGAGATGGATTCAGTTCGTACTTGCCACTTGTCCACATTATGTGCAAAACTAGTTTAATGAGTCAAAAAAATATAAGCATCATTCATTGTGCTTAAGGTGTGGCCTACAGAAAAATCATCTGAATGCCAACCAAATGCCGTATTCTCTGCCTCTTTTTCCTATGCCTGTTGTGTGATTATGTGGGTACATTTCTGTGAGAAAATTACCTTGTCTGCATTACTCACAGAGTTGATTTAAGGAGGTAGAGAAAGTAACAATAGTTATTGATTGGCACTTGTGCCATTCTTTTCAGCTGAAAATAATTGATGTGAGGCAAATTTATTGTTACTGACAAAGATCACTTTCTGAGTATGATATTAACTTGAGTACAGTCGCAACATTCAACAGTGTCCATTGTGTACCATTGTGTATTGTGGATGATGCTGAGACTACTCAGATGAATTACGGTATCACCTTTCTTAACTTCAAGTATGATAAAGTCAGAGAGATGAGATATATGAGGGTTGTCCAAAAAAATATCTAGACTTCAATGCCTCTATTTTTCATGATACATGACTGTATACTTTTTGGACAGCCCTCATATAAATGACAAGTATAACACAATACAAGAAGTGTAATGATAGAGAGATTGAATTCTTTGAGAGCAAAGAAAGCATGAAGTAGGAAAAGCTTCTTGGAGGGCATAATAGCTAAGTTGTAGAATAAAAGATAAATGATGAGAAGATGCCAAATGTAGGGGAGCACGGACACATTTGTTAAATAGGAGCTGTCCTACACGTTTCAGCTATAAATGTGAATATACGTAGTACCTGTTTCCTCGCTATTAATAGAGCAGAGAAATGATTATGATATATGGATTTTATTTAATAATTCAATCACTTTACTCAAATAAGACTTTTTAGAGCCAGTCTACTAGCTATAATACTAGTCAACTAGCTTTAAATATCTTTTTAGTTTATTTTCTCACAATTTTAGTTATATACATACACACCTACACACATAAAAAGAGGTCTGAGAAACAATTAGAGATTTAAACAGACATAAATCAGATAAATAGCCCTGGACTAAACTTTATTTTGTAAATACAATCAGAGAGCTTGAGACTTATAATGTAGAATAATTATTTTAGTTACAATTAAATTAACAGGAAATAGCAAAACAGTATTATTGAATCACAAGGAAATTGTTTCATGTGATTTATTATGAAAGTCTTCTCATCATATTTCTCTGTAAAGTGAAAATTCTTTTAATATACTATTGAAAATCATGAACAGATATAAATATTAAAGCAAATTAAATTTTTCTTTTAATCTTAGCAAAATTTAGGACTCGTTGATAGTAGGGAAAAAGATAATTATAAAAAAGATTTAAAGAAAACCATTTTTAATACTTTCTTTAGAGTATTTATCTATAATATAATATATACTTTTTGAAATAGGACAAGTTACAAAGAAAACAAAAAATTTCCAATATTCTAAGAGATCTAAATAAAACTGAACTGAGAATCTATCCACTTATCCACCCAAACTCTTCTGATTTATTTTGGAGACAAAGCACCTTTATAGCTAGACTTGCTATTTTACTGTTATCTCCACTTATTGCCTTATGTTTATGAACTTTTGACAAATCTTCACTTCTTGACTATTCATTTTTTCTGGATAGATACATTGATGTGTTAGTTAGTTAGTTTTTAATATCACAGAAATATTTTCTTGGAGGCTGAAATGCAATTTGTGACTCACTGAATACATTTTCTCCTCTGCAACACAAGAATAGCATAAGAATAACCACCTTAAACAAGATTCAGTATGGGGGGGGCAGTATTTTATTTATTTTTTATTTATTTAGGATCTGTCTTATCCTTTAAAAGATCCAGGGCAACTCATATAAAGCATATAATAAGACATGGTGAACTCAATATGGGCAAGTCAGTGTGCAATATAGTGAACATGAACATTTGCAGGTGGACCTAGATTGGCCACTCATGAATTGTCTTTATCCAGATGGGTGTGGTACTCAGTACTGGATTAATTGCATTTACTTGAGAACAGTAAATATTGCTTGTCTCCACCAAGTGTTTGATTAGAGTTGAGTGGCAGGAATTTAGTGTTAACTGTAATAGCTGAACATTGAATTTAAACGATTAACCAAATAGAGCTAGGATTTGCACAGTCAGAAAACTGCCATAAGGGATTAAATCAGGAGTGTTTAGTTAACCTTTTGGATTCCCTGGGCCACACTGGAAGAATTGTCTTGGGCCACATATAAAATACACTAACACTAACAATAGCTGATGAGCAAAAAAAAAAATCTTGTAATGTTTTAAGAATTTGCGTTGGGCCTCATTCAAAGTTGTCCTGGGCTGCAGGTTGGACATGCCTGGCTTAACTGATGCAGGCATCTTTTAAGGCCTGTTATTAGATTCCCTCCACTAATGTGGTGAGCTCTGGTCATATAAAGCTCTTCTATGCTTCTGAATATCAAAGCATTATGTTTTAAGTGTTAAAATAAAACCTTCATCTCTATAATTATTACTTAAGATCAGAAACACACATAGCACTGGAGAATAGATCTAAACAGAATCTCCATAAATCAAGAGTTTTTAAGATCTGCAGTGAAAGATGTCACAAGTATTAGCTTTCACTTCTGAAGGTCAAAGAGAATTATTTGTAAGAAATGTGTAGCACTAAAGTACTGTTTTATAATTTTCCTTGTGTAACTTGAACAAGTGAGTACTAGGGGTTTAGACTTATAAATACAAATATATTTATTGTGGTCTTCAATTACTTTTTCATTTCACCATTTTCATGCATTTAGATCTATTTCTGAAAATTAAAGCTAAATAAAGTCAAGGTGATACTGGTGTGAAGAGGAATACTCTATAGAATACTGCGATATATGTACAAGATCTTTGAGACAAGGGAGAACTTGGAGGCTGGATATCTAAATGAGCTGTATTTTAAATAATTTAAAACACACTTATCACAAAAACTCCAATAAAATGAAATCATGGCTAGTTTTTTCTTCTAAAATCCATCTTTAGAAATTAGTATAATATTTTGGTTGGCTAGACAACAACTCCTTTGTCACTTTTCACTGGTCTTCAGGTCTATGCAAGGTTTCTGGATTTTAGTGATTCACAACTATGAATTAAACCTGCACTGGGGTTTAAGGAAACGCCCATTTAATGATAATTAACACCTTCTGTTTTCAAAGCAAATGGGCCAATCTTTAATACTATGATAAAAATAGCAGCAACATCCCTTATGTTTGTCATACTGCTTTAGCTCTTACAATCTTTATCTTCTTCCTCTGACTCATTACATTTCACTATTGCACCAAATACCATCATTTTGCCCTTATCTCTCAGCAGTGTGTATTCAACCTAGTGTTGACTGTTAGTTAGCACAGAGAAGTAGAATACAAGTTCTCTCAAAACTGTTGAATGCCTATCATACTTTACAGTTGCATAGGTCAGCCTCAGTAATCATACTGATAAACACGTTTAAAAGATTGATTGTTTGAGAGAAGGTGAGAGAGAGAGAAGAGAGGAGGGCCCAGAGCAGTCTCCACAGTTGTATATCATCAATTGCAACATAGTTTTATTCCTCAAAGGTGGATGCGAGGCCACAAGGGACAGGAACTGAACTGGGGCCTCTCGAATGAAAGGCAAGCACTCTCACCACCTTGCCACCAGTTGCATTTTAGTTCAGCACATGGGTCTGCATGGGCTGGGGTGGTGCTGGGACTAAGACCTGGGCCGGAACTTAACCCCTGGATCCCGAGGCTGCAAACCAAGTGCTCAACCGGTTGAGCCAGCCTACACCCATCCCCACACTGAAAAACATTTTATATTGAGAATTAATACATGCTTACTCAATCCTTAGCCTTCTCCACCTAAACTGAGAAGACATCTTTAGATGGCCTGCTTTCTAAGAAGGCAGTGACCATTTCTAAAAAAAAAGAAAGAAAGAAAGAAAAAAATCACAAATAACCATATTGGTAATAGCAATATAGCTTTAAATTATCATTATTGAAAATAAAGCTTGGTGACTGTGACCCCTGCTAACATGGGGTATTCTTTTAAAAAGAATGATCATAAGTAAGTTTGGTGATTTTGTATATTTGTGCTTACTGATATGGTAATAAATTTTTTAATGTCTTAAACTTTCATCCTAATGAATGGTTAAATCATTTGGATAGTATAGAAGATATACTGTTTTGGAAATAGGAGTTGTTAAAACTAGTATACTTGTTTGAAATATAAATATTGGTGAGATAAATATTGTTTTTATACTAACAAAAGTAATTTTTGAACATACATAATTTGGGTTTAAAGAACAATGAAATTATGTACCAGTGTCTTTTAAAATATGTTCATAACAGTAATATTTTTTCATGATTAAACTATTCATTTCTAAAAAGCTTTAAATTTCATATTTGACAGGTGTGTTAAAATTAATACTGTATATATTTTCCCCTTAATTTTAGTCATGATTTCATTGGAGAATTTACAACAAGCTATAGGGAACTTTCTAGAGGGCAATCACAATTCAACGTATATGAGGTAAGAGGAATTTTGTTTTATTATTTTCCTCTCAAATAAGTATATTTATTCTTAAGAAGTATAGATTTTTGCAAAGGATAATTGTCAAAGATATCTAAGCACCAAGATAAGTTAGAATCTTTACTTATTGAATAAACTTGTTTCTGAAATTAAATTGTATTATTTCTCAAGTCACATGGTCTTTTAAATCTATTTTGAGAAATTTAAAATTCTTGGCTATGTAACTTTTTTTTAATTAAAAAAGAATTCAATTTGGATACAAGTTTATTTTTTCCTAAGCTTCAGCCTTTATGTGTTGCCTTCCTACAAACCTCCTCAACCTCTTTTCAATGAAAATAGAAAATTATGCATTTTAATTGTGTCAGTGTGGTGGTATAGAATGAACTGTTGTCGGTTTAGTGTGCTTGAGCACTTTCACTATTGTTTAGGCAAACGCTGAAAAGAATGACAAGGTCTGATTCAGTCAATAAAGAAATCTAAGTTTTTAAAGCAAATACACCAGTTAAACCTAGTTCACCAGTAAACTACCAGATATGTATTGTGCATATGGTATGTTTTAGCACTGTTAATCCTTGAGCTACGTTGTCTGTACATTCTTCATATTTTTTAAAGTCGATATACATGAGTAGCAAAAACGAATATATCTGTATTTAGTTAATAATGGTAACTCTTTTCCTGCAAGATTGACACTAAAATTGACCTCTTTTAAATTAAGAATGAAGGAATCTCTTTCTTCTACCATTTTTTACTGGGTTCAAGCAATTATATTTCATGTATTCATTCATTAATGTATAAATAAAATATTTATTACAGGGCTTCTATATTCCCATTCTTTGTTAGGCCCTTGGGCTACAAACATAAATAAAAATTTAAATGTCTAATGGAAGAGACAAATATATGAAATATGTTTGGTGTATCTTGATAAGTGTTATATATAGTATTATACTCAGCAGAAAGTGAAATATTGGGGGGTGGGAGCAAACCCAACCCAAGAAAGTTTTCCACACAAGAACGAAGATGGGATAATTGACAAAACTTTCTTTCTAAGTCTTCCAAGGAAAGAATATTAAGGTTCTAAATGGGCAGTGAATGTAATATAAGAGGTTGTACTTATATAGATACCTGTTTTCCCTGTCTACCCTCAAAACTGAGGAGTAACTACACATGCATATCTGTCCTTGTACTTAGGACTCATTTACTTCCCATCATTACATAACCATCTGCAAATCAACCACTTTAAGTTTTTCAAGCTTTTTACAATGTCTTCTGCATTCTGGAACTCTCTTATCCAACAAAGCTAGTTTAATGCAATTGGTGCCCCATCTGCTGGGATGACAAAGAAGCTTCACTAACAGTTATTTCCTATTACATACCCTGTGTGGATATTTGTGCCATAATTTCAAATGTAAATGTTTTTGAATTTTACATATTATCAATAGAAGAGATCAGTCTGAAAAAAGTCTGGGAGATGTACATCTGGAGGCATAGATGGGTGTGTCTCCCACTAGGTCCCTGGGTGGGCTGGAGTTCTGCCTGACTGAGGCTGGAGTGGGTAGAACCAAATACAGGGGTAGCTCAGGATCTCCTAAAGTACAGACATGAGTGTTTCCTGATGTCCCTGTACCAGCAAAATTGTTCACAAACTGTGGCTGGAACCAAGTATTGAGCCCTTTCAGGATCTACAGGGTTATAGACAGGATCATTTTCCACTGGTACCCTGGATTCTCAGGCCTGTAGGTGGACTTCAGCTGTGAGGGGGCTGGACCCTAGAGTAGGGCCCTTCCAGGATCTCCAGCAAGGGGACAGTGCTGATGGCGTGTCCCCCACTGGCTCCATAAGCCAACGGCCTTCAGGTCCTTTTCAGTCTCTGTGTATCTGCTCTCTGCTCCAGCCAACCTGGGCCAGTCACATTTTCCTCATTCTAGAATGTTGTATTTGTCCTTTTTCACTGGAGCCCCAGTTTAAATTATTAATAATAAATTATATTTCAAATAATACTTATTCATGAATACTTTTGTGCTTCTTTCCTTGTCAAAATGCTTCTTCTCTGTTTTGGATTGAGAGGTGCTGAAAGATCCTCTCTTAAGATATTTCTGTATTATATCTATTCTATTAGAATGACAAGGTTTACTTGTCTTTATCTTTCCTAATTTTGTACAAGTAGGAGTACAATAATATTTCCTCTTGGACAAAACAGTCAAAATTTTAGACTTATGTCCATAACCAGACCTTTACCAATTAATTGTGCAGCCTTGATATTTGGTGGAAATTACTACCAATATAAAGCAATAGAGTCAATAATGCCCTTACATATTTATTGTGTGATTTGCTATGTTAGTGTATTTAACCTAATTAAAAATATGTCCTTTGAATATACTTTTCTTTCACCACTTAAAGAGACCTTTAATACCCAAGGTTCTAATTAATAATAAGAGCAATAATTATTATTTAGAACCTTGGGTATTAAATGTCTCTCACATTAAGAAGATGCCAGGGACACTGAGATAAGTTAGTTTAAGCACTTGCCTTGCACTCGCAAAGTCTGGGGTTCAAATCCCATCCCTGCCCAATTCTGTACAAATCTATATGCTGAACTGCTGCACAGCTGGTAACTGCCAGGATTATATGGCAGTGAAGGTTCTCACCTCCCAAGTAGGAGGCCCCCAGTTCACTTCCCTCTCCATGCAGCTCCACATCCACCTGTGTGACATAAAACCATGTCACAACAAACGATGTACAACTATGGAGACTGCTCTGGGCCCTTCCTTCTTCTGTCTCTTTCTCTCTCTCTCTCTCTCTCAAAAAAAAAAAAAAGAAAGAAAGGAAGGATGGAAGGATGGAAGGAAGGAAAAACAACAAAATAAATCTTTAAAAAATTAAAAAGAAGACGCAGAAGATGCAGATGTGTAAGGGTAATCAATGCATAGAGTGATTGAGAACATTATTTTTAAAAATTTTGAGACAATGATCACTAGTAACTTTTGCAAAGTTTTGATTAAATGTACAGGAGTCATACTAAAGGCATTTGTAAGTGAATAGATGCATATGAAGGAAAAAACAGTACTTTTTAAAAAAAATTTGGTGTAAATCCTAATACATAATTTTATCTGATTTTTAAGGTGGTGAATCCCAAAAAGAAAGGAAAAAAGAAAAAATATGTTAATTCGGGAACAGTAAGTCAAATTTCATGTTACTCATTAAGGATTCAAATAAGTGAATAAAATATATGTAACATTTTTTTATCAGAATAGAGGTATGCCAAGACTGAGCTGTATCACTTAGGATTTTAATAAGAAGTAATATACTAGAAAATTTTTATAAGTATTCTAGGGGCTGTAAAGGCCTCTTAGGGAAACTGAAATTTTGTTATGAATTCTTCATTCAGTGGAATCATACTAAAGAGAATCAAGAAGACATGAAAAAGTTTAATTGGTAGTATGAAATACTATACTCTTTATAAGCTACGCTTAACGATTACGACTCATTTTATGAGATGTGCTAGTATTTGTTTATAGTGCACTAAAATTTACAACTCTGTTGGAATGCTGTACATCCATCAGTACAGGAAGGTGCAGAGATGAAAGGACCTTAAAATTGTGAAATATCAAAATTATCTGATTTCGATTAAAAAATATATTGAAGATTTTATCCTAAGATGATTTCTTCTTAGGAGAAGGAAAACCTAAGTTCTCTCCAAATTTTCTTTTAAAGATTTCTATAAAGCAAGACACTTAATATATTAAACGGCCTCATTACAGGACCAAGACAAAAGCACACGTTTTCTCTTAAACATCTTAACTCACTGATTTTCATTTTTCAGTTTTTAATCATTTTCTAACTCTTTGTCATCTTTCCTTTTATCTAAAATGGAAAAGAGCACATTGTCCTTGCAGATTATTTTCATGCTGCCTTTTAAAGGAAGTAAACTGGTCATAGAAATGAGTTAATTTATGGAGCCCTTTTTCTTCTGATAATTTAAAATGTAATAACAACCAGTCCTGCTGATTTTAATAAAGAATTATATCTTTATTGATTTGCAAGTGCTAGGAAACATGATTTTCTTCCTAATAGAAAAAAAGTCCATTTGGAGTTGCAATTAGTACTAGCAAGTAATTGTGCCTTGTTTTTCTTTTCTTTCTTCTTCTTTTTTTTATTTATTTTTTTTAGGTAACCTTACTCTCTTTTTTGGTAGAGACAGAAGTTTCATTCCTTGACTATATTAAAGGAGGGTAAGTCATTTTTGAAATTGTTTTATTGCTCAAGCATTTCTTTAAATGTGTGTAGCAAGTGCTGTCACTAGGAAATAGTTAACTGAATAGTAACATTTATTATATTTTGACGGCTGATCAATTGTACTTTTGCTTCAGACCTATGAGATAAACTTACATACCAAGAGCTATTACTTTTGAAAAAAATGTAACTTCTTCGACCAGGAAAAAAAATTTATTGTGTTAGTAATTAGTTGTAGATAAAACTATTATGTGTGCTTTCATAGAAAGTTTTTTATTGTATTTGTTTAACACATGGGACTTTTTAGACACACTTTGTATTATTTTTAAAATAGAAGAAAAGCTTGAAGGCTTGTTGTAAATGTTTGTTCTAGCTCCAGAATATTAAAGAATGTCTCTTATCATGAAATCATAATGTAAAAAGGGATGGTGAGTGGTCATTTAGTTGCTTCCTAAGCATCCAGGCAGGAATACATGTTAGAAAAACATTGGTTGTTATAACCATTCTTAAAATTTTCCAGAGTCTAGACAGAGCCAGGCTAGGTAATCCAGGATAGATTCTTATACCCTGGTAAGTCAGGAGGTTATTGGAAGTTATTCCTATTTTTTTAACCTAAGCAATCATCCCCAGAGATCACCATCATTCATTACCATATAGTGTAAAATATCCACATTTTCTAATTTATTTGCTGTTACCTTGTATTTATAATATATAAAAATGCTGAGAAGCAAATTTCAATAATTAACAACTTCATGACAAATAATAGCTGCTGAAACAAAACTTATGTAAATTTCTTCAACCATTTTGTTTTTTAATACTCATTCACTGGTCACATGTCATGAGGCAGAAGGAAGGGGATGAGAGAATGAAGGGGTCAAAGGAACAAAGGAAGTTTAGTTTCCCAAAAAACAGAGAACTTGCCCTTTTTGCTCTTACCTGAAACAAAACAAACAAAAGCAGTGTACGTATATATATATGAACATCTTGTAACCTGCCACCTGGTTATACAGACTCAAAAGCTATGGTGGTTGTTTCAATAAAGTTTAAAGGAAAACATACCGAGAAGAAATGTTTGCCAACTTTCCTTAGTATTGCAATACCTGTGCATATTTTTATCTTTAGAAGATGGGAAAATAAAAAGTTGAATTTGTCATAAAAATAGACTCTTGTATAAATAAACTTCTTAATAGCTGTAGATAATAGTTTATAAAAAAGATCGTAAGACAATGGTTATCCCTTAGCATAACCTTTATAAACTTAAAAAAAAAAGTATTTCTGTTTATAATTCTTCTGTTGAAATAAGATTTAAAGTTTTAAAATGTTAAAAATTTCTTTGGTTTTGCTTTGTGAGCATGTTAAACACACGTGTGTGTGTGTGTGTGTGTGTACGAAAGAAATACCCAGTATATTTTGTCATCAGTGCAAATCTAGTAACATTTTGATGTGTCTATTAGTAAGCAACATTTTCAGAATCTATTACTGATTCATCACTTTTATTAATTGTTCACATTCTCCTTTTGAAGATCATGAGAGCTAATAAAAGCAAATGGGTTTCTATAGTACCTAGAGCAATGATGGTCTTGACTATATCACACTGTCATATTTTTCTGCTATTTACAACCTCCAAGATCCTTTTTTTAATTTTTAATTTTTTTGGCTTACACACTTTCTACTTATAGCACTGCCTGTGCTGGAGAAATGCTAATGACCTTTTTCTGCCAGACATCTGTGTATAAATGGAGCCCCAACCTATAAGGTACACTTTGTTCCAATCCTGACTTCCCATGATTTATATAAAAAACCCATTTTTGATTTACAAATGGGGCTTGGAGGACTAGAGTTTGAATTTTATTACATAATTAATCTAATTGGACTTATATTTATTTTCATATTATATCCATATCTAAAAAAGATAATAAAATATTATTTATATATAATACATTTTTTATGAAGATATATAATAAATATGTACATCTTACAAGTGTACATTTACCTAATCATTGTTTGTAATACTCATTGAGTCATTAATATATCATACCTTAAGATAATGAAATGCAAATTAACAAGCAAAATAATTATTGTATTGCATGTCTTCATTCTTAAAGTCTTATTTATTATAACAACTAGGCAAAAAATTTTAATTCAGGGGAAAGCCGGGACGGCTCAGCGGGTTGAGCGCTCGCTTTGAGGCCACGAGGACCGAGGATCGAATCCCGGCTCCGGCCCAGGCAGGACCCACATGCTGAACTGGGGAGTTCCCACGGTTCGGTTCTCTGGCTGTCTCTGTCTCTGTCTCTCTCTCTATCTGTCAAAAGTAAAATAGAAATAAATATGCACTGAAGAT
>PVKE010048638.1:0-11520 GCA_004027555.1 Craseonycteris thonglongyai | reverse complement strand
TGGTGGCAGTGGTGATGGTAGTAGTAATGATGGAGATGGTGGTGGTGGTGGTGGTAGTGGTCAGGGAGGTGGTGGTGGTGATGGTGGTAGTAATCACGGAGATGGTGGTGGTGCTGGTGATGGTAAGGGACATGGAGGTGGTGATGGTGATGGTGGTGGGCTTGATGGTGATGGAGGTGGTAGTGATTGGGGTGATGGTGGTAGTGATGGTGGTAGTAATCAGGGAGGTGGTGGTGGTGCTGGTGATGGTAAGGGACGTGGAGGTGGTGATGGTGATGGTGGTGGGCTTGGCTTGATGGTGATGGAGGTGGTAGTGATTGGGTGATGGTGGTGAGGGCGATAGAGGTGGTGGTGTTAGTGGTGATGGTAATGGTGGTGGTGGTGGTGATGGAAGTAAAGGGGATGATGGTGATGTTGATCGTGATGATGACGGTAGTGGTGGAGATGGTGGTGATGCAGGTGATGATGGTGGTGATGCAGGTGATGCTGGCGGTGATGCAGGTGATGATGGCGGTGATGCAGGTCATGATGGTGGTGGTGACAATGATGGAGGTGGTGGTGATGGTGGTAGCAGCTGCATAGGGGCAAAAGCAATAAGAGAGGAGACAAATGATTCTCATTTTGCTAGTCCTTTCATACTTTCCACCTTTTTGAGAGGGAAATTATATGGCCTGAGAAGGCAGTGGTCACATGCTTTCAAGTGACTGAGGTCTGAGTCTGTTACTGGCAAACTAATGCTGAATCTACCACAGTACACTTAGCAGTGGTTCCTGGGAAGCGACAAAGAGCTGGTATGAAAATATTTGAGGTGGACAGGTTTTAGTGCTTTTTAAAACAAACTTTGAGACACCCAAAGAAAGCCAGTCAGTCATACCTAAGGCGGGTTTTTCGCAGATGCGCTCATTGTGCCTTGACTGAAAGCACAGGACGACAAGCATGCATGTTGGCTTCTTTTCCAGAACACCTACCTCCACAAACAGTGCCCCTTGTCCATGTGGGAGGCACAGCACAGGGCATGCTGATGGTCAGTGACCACCGGGTCACACTAATGAATGGACAAATGGAAATACTTGGCACCTTTGAGTTGATGTGAGTTTGTTATCTCAAGCTTGATTTAGAAATATTCACTAAGTTTACAGCATAGAGCATCCTATAATTAATATTAATATTAATAGAATTAATAGCAAGAACATGCTTAGAGAATGAGCTTTAGATAAAAATAGTTTTCAATTAGGTAATATATGTGTAGGACAAGGACATCCAGTGTATTTGGAATGATTAGGTATGTGAACCTTAGTTCTTAATCAAGTAAATATAAATCAGGTCTGTGGTGTTCATAAAACATGACATCTAAATAGCACTCAGAAGAGAAAGAAAATGCAAACAAGTGAATGCCATCATCATCACCACTGTACCCTGTTTTCTCCAAACAACTGTCAGCTTTGGGCCAGGATTCTGAAGAACACCTTCGTGGAGAGAAGCAGACCTCAGATACTTAAGTTCTTCCTCCCATATCCCCAAGAAATAGCCCCAGCCTCTGCTGCATTAGCTCCATGAAATCACCCCCTCAGTATCTGTATGCTGTTCCTCAAGTAGCATTTTTGTGTGAAACCCAAGGTGGAACGTAAAAGGGTGGCCTTTACCTTATAGACAGATAATTAGAAAGGGTTGATGAATACTCTCCTTGAGAAACCCTGGGAGATGGTAGTCAGTTCTTCTTCTATGTATTTTCCAAGGAAACGTGCAGAATCTTCCCTAATCTGTTTGTTGTTATAGTGAAGCTAAACAGTCTTGCCACTTGGTGCTTTAACTTGGAAATAAACGGATTAAATGTGTGGACTCACATGCACACTTCTACTTTGTGGGAAGGAGAGAAGAAAGATGAAATGGGTGGAGGGACACCTGTCAACCTCGGCAAACGAACTCAAACATGGTCTCCTGCTGGAGCCAAACTTTGCTCCTTGTGCAGGGGTTGGAGTACATATGTATTTCTTTCTGGAGCAGGTGACTTCTGTCAGAGCCCTAAACCAGGATGGGGCGGGGTACCCTCGGGGTGTATTCCCAAGCAGTTCTGTGGGGGCAACCAACCTCATCAGCCTCCTCTCGCATGCCTCTTCATGTCCCCACCCCCTCAACCATGTGGGTGTTCTCCTGGCCTCTGAAACTCTCTTCACCCATGCCTCCATCCACGCCTCCCCTTGTGCTCGGGATGCTCTTCAGTCTAAGCTTTCTACCCCAATTAGCTCAATCCTCCTGATCCTGCAGGGCTCAGGCAGGCCATCCTTGAGCTGCGGAAGCTGGCCAGGCGCCCCGTGGGACAGCCTCAGCCGCGTGCTTTCCAGCGCTCACGCGGTGGGCGTTCATCAAGTGGTTGTGTTTGCCTTCCTTTGTACACTGCGAGCTCCGCGTGGGCAGCAAGCCGCCCTTTCTCCCTCAGTAGAGACTATGATTCAATGAATACCTGCTGTTGGTTGTGTTTATAAAAGAAACGTGGCATCATGCTCTTGGCCTGGACACATCTGAGAACTGGAGAAGACGGAGATAATAATAGGACTGTCACCTGGCTGAGGTCATGGTCATGCCATTCCCTCACCTATTGCACCCATAGTTAGTCTACTACAAATTAAATTTGGGAAGTTAGAAAGCATATTCTGTTCTCAACAGAGTTACTCTGAATTTGTATGGCTTGTTGTGAAGAGTAAATGAGAAAGTGTATGCACAGGATGGTTCTTGGCGCACAGTAAGTGCTCAATAAACGTTGGCTATTTTCCTGAGCCCAGGGACATCCGGATAGCCCTCCTCCAGATCTTTGTGTGTCCAGGAATTCTCAGGCATGGGGGTTGGGAGTGGGTACACTGTGTTAAAATTCAGCAAACCAGTCACGGCACACTCTCGTTCCACATCATTAGGACCAAAAATGCATTGGAAGGCCGGTAGGTCAAATAATGGCAGGGATTCCTCATCCCTAAGAATGGATTAGCTGTGGGCAGAGCATTTGCTCTTTGTTGTAGCAATAGCTAGATAAACTTAAAGTAGGCCAAAAGCGCTTTCTGCCTCAGACTTGGGAAGCCTGCGGCATGGACCGGGGGAAGTCCATTCACTCTGCCAAGGGCACGATGCCTTCTGTTCCCACTGCTGTCAGGGGACAGCATGGTGCGCTGTGCCCACACACTGCCATGGGAGCTTCAGAAAGTATCAGTGCCGGGCTCCCATAGAAGGAATTGACTCTCCCCGTCTTGTTTTGGAGAAGACAGAAGACCGACTGAGCCAGGAAGGGGTGGAAGGCCTCCTCTAGAAGCACCCAGCCTGAGCAGGAGCCCGCCGGTCGGCACTGGTGACCATTCTGTCCTCCCTGTGGTGGGTGCACGATGCGAGAGCGAGTGCCTGACAGGTGAGATGTAAGATGCAGTGAGAAGCACCAGGGACCCCAGCAGTCATCCAAGCTGTGACTGCTGCAGGTGCCATAGCAGCTTGAGGTCCCTCCATCTCTGCTGTCCTTTAGTTTAGCACCCCACTAAATAAGCACAAGCATTAAGCTGCCCAAGTGGCTGTCAACTCTCCATATGAGGATTCCAAGCCACAGCAGTTGAAGTCTGAACTTCTGGAGAAATATTTGGCAAGAAGAACCCACAGGTGGCCCAACAAACTCATGTATCTGCTTGTGACTGAGACAGAAGCCCAGCAAATAGGAGAGAAGTAAAAGCGGGGAGGACAGAGCGGGGGCACTAACACCAGTGTTACCTGCCTATCGAATCAGCACTGGGCAATGTTATATGTCATTCTACACAGACATTCCAAGGCCTTGGGGAAAAGCCACAGCATTTACATGTGAGATGTGGCTAACTACACATAGAAGGGAGCTGCCGGAGAAGGCGGAACACTTGCATGTAGCTTTGTGGGCATGGTTAGAACACAGCCTTCTGGATAGTACGTAAGGGAGGCCGCAGTGAGTGGGGTTCGGCCTTGCTGTCCCTGGAAAGGAGACTACTAATTAAAGGGTGTGTGCTCGAATGCTGTGATTGTTCCCTTCCCCAATGCTGCGCTGACGTTGCCTTGGCAGTTCTCTTTCATTATTATTCATAAAAGACATGCGCTGCCTATGAGCATCTGCCTCTAATCACAGCCGCATCTGGCCTTCCAGGCCACCCTCAGAGGCCGAGGGTCCACAGAGAGGGTGGGGAAGTGGGACCGATCTTTAAGGCTGTGTATAATGTTCTCAAGGACCCAGCCCTCTGGGTCCGTGACAGTAACTCAGAAGCATCCTCAGGCTAGGCCATGGCCCCAGGTCTGGAGGTACAACATGGGGTATCCAGCACCTCGGGCACACACTTTACATTGGGGGCTCAGTAACATCCCTCATGATTATTCAGATTAAGCTGATGTACCGTATTTTCCGGCGTATAAGACGACCGGGCGTATAAGACGACCCCCTGATTTTACAGTTAAAACATAGGTTTAGGCCTATATTCTCTGTATAAGACTACCCCCCACTTCCGAGGCTGTAGTCTTATACAGCGAATATAGGCCTAAACCTATGTTTTAACTGTAAAACTAGGGGGTCGTCTTATATGCCGGAAAATACGGTACTGTGTTCAGTTTTCAGTCGAGACAAGAGCCTCCTGTCTGGGGCAGGGTCTGCTGGCCCCCCACACAAGCTGTTCCCTCTTCTTTGTGGACAGAGACTCCCTGGGTAAGCCTGCATGATTATTTCCAAATATTCATTCTCCATTCCTTAACGTCATTGCCCATGGACTTGCTCTGGCCATTGAAGTGTGAGTGGAGGTGACATGTGCCACTTCTGCCTGCCTGTGCTCCCCTGTGGTCTCTTTTCCCTCAGCTGTGAGAAGAGCAAAACTCCAAATAGAGAAGTCCCATTACCTGGCCCCAGGATGAAGTCACCATGGAGCTACATCACAGCTGACCCACACGAACATGTAACGGGGGCAAAAATGAAACGTTTTGTTAGCTGCTGCGGCAGCCCTGCCTAGCCTCCAGAATTTGGCCCTGGACGTACAACACTGGCTTTGGTTCTGGGAAGTGGACAAAGGTGAAATGTTAGTTATCAGAGGCTAGAAGCATAGCATCCTGTTACTCAGTGGTGAGAATTAGGTGAAATTGTCACCTGAAATGACTTGAGAGGCTGATGATGTCGCTAATGTGTCTATAGCTTTAGGTGAAAAGGTGGGAAACAAAACAGTAGCAGGAAGATTTGATTGTTCTTGGGTATAGTTAGCAGGTACAAGAAGAGAAAGAATTACTCTCTGCAGAGTAGCGAGTGTCCAGAAATTCAGGGACTTGCACAATGAAATGATGCGAAAGGTCAAAGGTCCAACTGAGTGCACATCAATATGTGGCCACAGTGCCTTTGGCCAATACACCTGACTTCATTGAGGGCAAAATGGTCCAAGGCAGAGAGACTAAGAGTATGGCTGTGCCAAGGATCGCCTCAAAGTTCGTACACGAAGTCCAGAGATAGCGCTATGTCTCAGAACATGTAGATGTGGTTGCTGGCATGTGGGGTTGGCTGGAATCAAATGGGCACAAATATGACTACATTTTGAGAGAGTGACACACATGAATTGTGAGCTTGGACTAAAGGAAATTGTCATTTAACATTTATAACAACCCTTGCGTGGCGGGTGATGTAAGCATGATGGCAGCATGAGTCATCCCTGGTTTTGTCCCGACTTCAACAACAAAAATGCAGCATCCGTCCATGAACAGAAGTGCCTCTGTGAGCTGCTCATACGCTAAGGGACCCAGGAGAGGTGTCACCCATGGTATGTTGGGTAATAGGCAGATGGCCTTGGTACGAGCTGTGGGAGCTGCAGGAGAGACTGGACCGGTTCCGACCCCTCTCGGCTGAGGTCCTGGAGTGCCTGAGGAGCACTGACATGGCTGTTCACCTGTGGCCAAGTGAGCCTTGGTGCAAGTCCAGGTTTCCAGAGAAGTGCCAACACCCCTTTGGTGTGGTGAGGGGGAAAAAAGTTTTCACACATTGGAGAGCGGGATAGAACAGTGTGATTTTGCCAGCATCACCTCTTCCACCAGACAGCACAGTGTAGGGCAAAACAAGCCAGCCTGGGATCTCTCCCCATGAGTCTTCCCACAATGGAAAGGAAGAGCCGGAAGTGGACTCCAGCAGCGCAGGATACTGACAGAGGAGCTCGTTTCTGTCTCTCCTGTCTTCCACACCATTACATTGGGAGAAGGAAGCAGGTCAGACAGGTGGCATTGAAGATTCCCAGAGAGCATCAAAGCAACATAGTTCCTGCTGATGGCATCCTGGACTCCATCAGGAAGCCTGCTCTTGAGTCATGGGGAAAATCTCACCCACGGATCCCACCAGCTGGCCGATGCTCAACCCTACTGTACCGTGTGCCAAACCCACACCTTCCCTCACTCTGTACTGGCTCCCTGTGCGCGCTCCCAGGGTGATGGCAGAAGTAAGCTCTGGTAGGCAGGGTGCATGTGCAGGAAGCAGGACAAGGTCAGCCAGAAAAGGAAGAACCACAAACTTGAGCTATAGTGCCACCTTCAGGAAGACAAAATAAAGGTATCAGCAGCCGACCTGATGCATTGTAGGATCAGAGAAGAAAAATGAAGTCTGACAATTAAGTTCAAGAACTCATCCTAGAAAAAGTGCTACACACCTCATTGCTAAATATCACTATGGTCACTTTCAAAGTCCTCCCCTTGGGAAGCTATGCACTGATGCCAGTCCACCCTTGAAAGCAATTTTGGAACTCTCTGGAAAGGCCATCAGAGCTGTCATCATATTTGCCTTGATGTCCTGAATGTCATCAAAATATCTTTCTTTCAATAGTTCCTTTATCTTCAGGTAAAGAAGAAAGTCATTGGGGAGCAGATCAGGTAAGTAGGGAGGGTGTTCCAATATAGTTATTTGTTTAGTGGCTCAAAACTCCTGCACAAACAGTGCCCTATGAGCTGGTGCATTGTCATGATGCAAGAACCAAGTTGTTGACAAAAAGTTTAGGTCATTTATGTCTAACTTTTTCACGCAGCCTTTTCAGCCCTTCCAAATAGTCCACTTGGTTGCCTGTTTGTCCAGTTGGTACAAATTCATAATGAACAACCCCGCTGATATAAAAAATGGTTAGCAACACCATTTTGTCTCTTGATTTGCACTAACAGAACTTTTTTGGTCATGGAGAATTAGCTGACTTTCATTGTGCCCTTGGGCACTTTGTTTCAGGGTCATATTGGTACACCCAGTCTTCATTATCAGTAATAATACAGCCCAAAACATTGTCTTGACTCTCCAAAAGGTCTTGGCAAACTCCAACATTCTCGCAACAGCACACAAAAACATGCAACAGTGATAATGAGCACTCAGCAAGACAATGCCACGTGTTGACACGAACACAGCCAGGAGACACTGGTGTACCAAGATTATAAAGCCTTACCAAGTTGTTTGTACAGTACTGCCAACATAAGCACGTAGTGGCACGTTCGTGCACTGAATTGTCAGACCTCGTAGAAGCTTGAGGATTCTGGCACAAGAGGCAGCAAGAAGTTCGGAGCAGGTGTACCCATACAAGATTTGATAAAGCCTCAGAATCTATAGCAGGACTGATGAAGATATTTCTCTCATGAAGGCAACTAGTAATAATAGAGGAAGTGGCTATTGCTTCAGATGTAAAATCAGCAACACAAAACTCCAAGGAACATGAAAATCAAAGACATGTGACATCACCAAAAGATCAAATTATCTTTCAGTATTCGAATCCAAGGATGTGGAGATCTATGATTTACCTAATTAAAAAATTCAAAATGGCTCTTTTAAGGAAACTCAGTGATCTACAAGAAAACATAGAAAGGCAATACATTGAAATCAGAAAAACAATACACAGTCAAAATGAGAAACTTAACAAAGAGAAATCATTAAAATAAAAAACTTTTGTGCCAAAAAATATGGAAAATGCAATTGAGAACAGCAACAGTGGAATAGACCAAATAGAAGAAAGAATCAATGAGCTAGAGGATAGGAAATTCAGTCTGAGGATAAAACAGTGAGAAAGAGAGAAGGAAGCTTATGTGGTCTATGAGACAGCATTAAAATTAACAGTATCTCAATCATTCCAGAGTTCCCGAAAGAGAAGGGGGCAGAAAGCACCTTTATGTATGTGTGTTGGTTATTTACATGTGTGTTCACTTAAAGAAATAATGGCTGAGAAGTTTTCTTAAACCTGGGGATAAACTTTGACATCCAAATTCATGAATATATATACTCCCCATTATTTCAACCCCAAATGATATCCAAGACACATTATAATAAAACTGTCAAAAATTGAAGACAAACAGAGAACCCTAAAGGCAGCAAGAGGACAGACGAATATAAGCTACAAAAGGACCCCCGTTAGCATCCCAGCGGCTTTCTCAGCAGAAGCCCTACAGGCCAGGCGAGAATGGGATAATATATTCAGAATGCTAAAAGAAAAACAAAAATGCCAACCAAAGATGCTCTGTCTGGCAAAGTTGTCCTTCAGAGATGAAGGAGAAATAAGGACTTTCTCAGAAAACAAAAACTAACAGAATTACTCACTACTAGATTTGCCTTGTAAGAATTTCTGAGAGGAGAACTTCAGGCTGAAATGAAAGAATGCTAACTAGTAACGTGAAAACATATAAAAATGTAGAACATGAATAAATTCAAATATGTAGCCAAATTCAGAAAACGAATACCCTAATATGATGGTATGTTAACCACTTAACTATAGTATATAGGACATGAATGTCAAAAATAACTAGCTACTATAATTTGTTAATGATTACCCAATATGAAAAGAAACAAATTGTGAGAATAAACATATACAAGAGAATAAAAGTGTTGAGTTTATGTATGTTATCAAAGTTAACATAAAATAAGCTATTATATCCATAAGGTGTTTTATGTAAGTCTCATGGTAACCACAAACCCAATACCTATAGTAAATTCCCAAAATGTAAAGACAAGGGAATCAAAACATCCCACCACAGAAAATCACAAATTCACAAAAGCAGAAAATCAGAGAGGACAAAGGAACTGCAAAACAGCTGGCAAACAATCAGATGACAGTATGAAGTTTGTACATATCAGTAATTATTCTAAATCTAAATGGATTGACTTCTCTAATCAGAAGTCACAGAGTGGCTGAAGAGATTTAAAAAATAAGACCTAACTATATAGTGACTCACTTCAGCTTTAAAGAGACACAGAGGCTCAGAGTGAAAGCATGGGAAAAGAAAGTCCATGCAGGAGGTAATCAAAAGAGTAAGTGTATCTATACTGACAATGCCCAACAATTAAGTTCATGAATTTGCTGCTGTGCGCTTACGTTGGTAACATGGTGCAAACAACTTGGTAACCTTTGGTATATCAGTGTCTCACAGCTGTGTTCATGTCAATGTGTGATGGTGTCTTGCTAAGTGGTGTTCATTATTGTTGTTGCATGTTTTTGTGTGCCCTAATGAGAATGTCAGAGCTTGAATTAGAGCAATGAACAAACATTAAATTTCTTGTTAAAGCTGTCAAGAGTGGAAGTGAAATCAAGGACATGTTAGTCCAAGAGGATGAGAGATGATGCCATGAAGAAAACAGCAGTGTACGAATGGATTAAGCATTTTTCTGAGAGACCAGGGCAGCCAGTAATGAACAGGACTGATGAAAACATTGCAAAAATTCCTCGAATTGTACATGAAAATCAGCAGCTGACTGTGAGAAGCATAGCAGACCAAGTAAGCATTGATAGGGAAACAGAAAATGTTCACTGAAAATCTTGGCATGAGAAAGGTGTGTGCAAAAATGGTCCTGAAGGAGCTCACTGATAAACAAAAGCAAAGAAGAGTTGAAGTTTGCCAAGACCTTCTGGAGAGTCAAGACAATGTTTTGGGCTGTGTTATTACTGATAATGAAGCCTGGGTGTACCAATATGACCCTGAAACAAAGTGTCCAAGGGCACAATGGAAGTCAGCTAATTCTCTGTGACCAAAAAAGTTCAGTTGATCCAAATCAAGAGACAAAACAGTATTGTTCACCTTTTTTGATATGAGAGGGGTTGTTCATTATGAATTTGTACCAACTGGACAAACAGCCAATCAAGTTGACTATTTGGAAATGCTGAAAAGGCTGCATGAAAAAGTTAGACAGAAATGACCTGAACTTTTCGCCAACTCATGGCTTTTGCATCACAATGCACCAGCTCACACAGCACTGTCTGTGAGGGAGTTTTTAGCCAGTAAACAAATAACTGTATTGGAACACCCTCCCTGCTCACCTGATGTGGCCCCCGATGACTTTCTTTACCTGAAGATAAAGGAAATATTGAAAGGAAGACATCTTGATGACATTCAGGACATCAAGGCGAATACAATGATGACTCTGATGGTCTTTCCAGAGAAAAAGTACCAAAATTGCTTTGAAAAGTAGACTAGGCACTGGCATGGGAGTATAGCTTCCCAAGGGGAGTACTTTGAAGATAACCATAGTGATATTCAGCAATAAGGTATGTAGCACTTTTCCTAGGATGAATTCACAAACTTAATTGTCAGATTTCATATATCAGACAAAACAGATTTAAAGCCAACAATAGTAACAGGAGGTAGAGGTCATTATATAATAATAAAAGGGTTCACTCATAAAGAAGACATAATAATTGTGACTATGCATACAGTATCAGAGCACCTAACTATAGTAACCCTCTTAGTGCTACCTTCTGCTAGTGGTGCTAGCGTAAGGTGACCAGACGTCCTGCTTTTGGGCGGGATAGTCCCGATTTTTAACAGTTTGTCCCGCGTCCTGCGTCCTGTGGCGTTTTAAAAAAGTTCCAATTTTTGGAAAGAATGCACGACACGCTAGGGAACAGCGGGAGATAGACCAAATTTTTAATCAAGAACCCCCTCCCCCCGGTCAATGGTGTCCTGCTTTACCAATGTTAAAATCTGGTCACCTTATGCTAGCGAGAAACGCGAATGGTAATTTAATAAAATGTATCATCTTAGGGAAAAAAACGTTATGAAGTTTATTGTTTTAGATACCCATATGCAGTGTTTTTAGTTTTATATAAATTTAATTAGTTAACTATTCTTTTACATTGTCTGAAAAAGAAATGTAATTATTTCAGTCATACATCATACAAGAAAAAGTAGAATAGTTATAGTGCTTTTAACTATGGTCTACATATGAGCCGATATATCGGCCCACTGCACTTTTCACCCAAGATGCAAAAGCCGATATATCAGCCTGTTGCACTAAAAGGGTTAAGCAAATACTGACAGAACTGAACGCAGAAATGGACAAAACAATTATTGCGGAGGACTTCAGCAGTGAAGTTTCAGCAATGGGTAAATTCTCCTGATGGAAAATCAGCCCTGAAACATTGTACTTGAACTTTAGACCAAGCTTGTTCAACCTGTGGCCCATGGGCCACATGTGCCCCAGGACAGCTTTGAATGCTGCCCAACACAGATTCATGAACATTCTTAAAACATGAGATTTTTTTTTTTTTTTTTTTTTTTTTT
>PVKE010048637.1:0-11520 GCA_004027555.1 Craseonycteris thonglongyai | reverse complement strand
CTTGAAAATGTTCCATGTGCACTAGAGTAAAATGTATAGCCCTTTGTTGTAGGATGGAATGACCTGTAAATGTCAATTATGCCCATTTCCTGCAATGTATCATTTAAAGCTGCAATCTCCTTATTTAGTTTCTGCTTGGATGATCTGTCCAATGTTGTCAGGGGGGTGTTTAGATCCCCTACTATAATTGTATTTTTGTCAAATTCTCCTTTTAGATCTGTGAGTAGTTGTTTTATACATTTTGGTGCTTCCTGATTTGGAGCATATATATTGATGAGTGTGATGTTTTCTTGTTGTATTGTCCCTTTTATCAAGATGTAATGTCCATCTTTATGTCTTATTATTTTTTTATCATGATGTCTTTTTTCATCAGAAATCAGTATGGGCACTCCAGCTTTTCTCTGACTGCCATTTGCCTGGTGTATTGTTTTCCATCCTTTTACCCTGAGTCTATGTTTGTCCCACGAGGTGTGTCTCTTGTAGGCAGCATATGGTTGGATTTTGTTTTTTAATCCAGTCTGCTACCCTGTGCCTCTTTATTGGTGAATTCAGTCCATTTACATTCAGGGTGATGATTGATAATGAGGATATCCTGTATCCGTTTCTTCTTTCCTTTTTATTTTTTTGTTGTCCCAACTTTTCTCCATTTATTTTGATATCTTGATTCAGGTCGGATAGCCTCCTTTAGTATTTCTTGGAATGCCGGTTTTGCGCCGGAGAATTCCCTCAGCTTCTGTTTCTCTGCAAAGGCCTTAATTCCTCCTTCATATCTAAAGGTTAATTTTGCTGGATAGTTAATTCTTGGCTGGAAATTTCTCTCTTTTAATATTTTGAAGATTGGGCTCCACTCCCTCCTGGCTTGCAGAGTTTCTGCTGATAGGTCTGGTGACAGCCTGATAGGTTTTCCTTTGAAAGTTATGTTTTGTTTTTCCCTGGCAGCCTTGAGGATTTTTTCTTTGTTGTTGATATTTGTCATCTTCAGAGCAATATGCCTTGGGGAAGGTCTGCTAGGGTCTAGGTAGTTAAGGCTCTGCTTTCCTCTTAGATTTGGGACTGTAATTCCTTCCACAGGTAAGGGAAATTTTTTATCCACTATTTGTTTTAGTAGACTCTGATAAGATTTCATCTCGCTTCCTTCTGGTACCCCTATTATTCTAATATTGTTCTTTCTGATCGAGTCAGAGTGTTCTTGTAGGGCTCTTTCATTTCTCTTGATTTTCCTTTCCCTTTCTTCTTCCCTCTGTGTCATTTCCATGTTTTTATCTCCAATTTCACTCATGCTTTCCTCTAGCTGGTCAGCCCTGTTTCCTATGCTGGTCAGTTCTTTTTTTAGCTCTCCCATGATGCCTTTCATTACAAGGAGTTCCTTTTCGTTCTGCTCTAGCTTCTCAATTTTGTTGGTAAAGTACTCATTTTGCTCAGTAAATTTCTTGTTGAGGTTATTTAACTGTGTCTGGGTAGTTTTCCAGGATTGAGTGAGCTCTCGAAGTGTCTTGAGTATTGCAGCCCTGAATTCTGTGTCAGTTAGATTTGATTCCAAGTGTGCAAGGTCCTTTACTAAATACTGTCCCTGATCTTCTGGAGGGGTTTTAGATTCTGAGGTATGCATTGTGTTTGATGTGGTTCTTTTTGCTTTAGGCATGAATCTGTTTTCCCTCTGGGGGTTTGCCTATCATATGGGCTTCTCTTTATATTTTCTTTTGGACTCCGTTGTGGAAGAAGGAGATTTTGGGAGAGGGTTGGTTGAAGCAGACAGCTTCTTTGTCCTGGGACACTTCAGGTTGCTATCTTAGCTGTTAGATAGCAGGGTAGTAAAGTTGTGGCCAGGGGTGGGGGCATGTGAGTAGGAGCTAGGTCGGGCCTGAGACACAATAGCAGATTCCTTTTTTATCAGGGCGGCTGGTGGTTCAGTGCGGGCAGGAGCTCTGGTTTTTCTCTCCTCCGCCTGGCTGCTCCTCCCTCAATCGTATCTGTAAGCCAAGTCTGCAGGGCAGCACTTGGATGGGCTGGGGCAACACAGAGGCCCTGGTCAGCTGCTCAGCCCCATGGGCAGGCAATGACACCGCAGGGACCGGTGGGCAGCCCAGTTGCATGCATGGGCTGCAACGTTCCAGAGGCCCGGTGGGCAGGACGCCAAAAGCCCATTTGCGTGCTAGCGAGCAGGCAGCAGTGCTGCAGCAGCCCAGTGGGCAGGGCGCTGAAGTCCGGTCTTGCACGCAGGCAGCGGCGCTGTGGCGGCCTGGTTATCGGGGCACCAAAAGCCCAATTGCGCGCTGGCAAGCAAGCAGCGGTGTCGCGGCAGCCCAGTGGGTGGGGCACCGAAAGACCAGTTGCATGCTGGCAGCTGCGCAGCTGTGGCCTGGTTGGCGGGGCATAGAAAGCCCTGTGCGCATAGGCCGTAGCTTGGGTGGCAGCCGCTCTATGCTCCCAGCTCTGTTGAGACCACTGGATTTACTCTAAGAACGTGCAATGCAGCTATGCCCACTCAAGTCCCAGCCCTCACTCCAAGAGCCCTGTCTTCAGAAGGTGCTCCTTCAGTCAATCTCCTCCGTAAATCAGGGGTGCTGAGCTGTTGTGGGCTGGTGCCCTGCTCTCACCCCACCCGCCGGGAAGTGCAGCCACCCTGCTTCACATTCCCTGTTCCACTTTAGGCTCTGTGATCTGATTAGGGCACTGTATTCTGTCCGTTGAGTTCGGATGTTAAATTGTCCACAGTCTTGTGGGGATTCCACGCTCCCTAGGTCTCGGCTTCCAGCCCGCCCTCGATCCAGCTCCACTTTGACCGTAGTCCCCCAATCCCCCTTTGTTTTTGCCAGCCCCGCCCGCGTTCCGAGTCTCTGTCCCAGAACCGCTGCTTCCCTTTCCCTCTCCCGCTCTCCCCTTTTTTCTCTAACCTTTGGGTGTTGTTCTGCATTGTGTGGTTCTCTTAGTTGAGGTTTCTTCTCAGGGTTTTCCCTGTGGATTCCCCTCTGTTCACAAAGCCCTTCCCAGGCAGTTATCAGTGTTCTCCTCTCGTGCCGCCATCTTTGATCTCCTGTTAAGCTTTTATTGAGAAAAATGTTTTTTTTATTCAAATATGGGTAGTACTGGTACTATATCCTATAATTTGTCTTGAATGTTCTCTTTTTTTTAAATCACATATTGTTAGTTAAGTTTACTTTCTTAATAAATGTTTTCATTTTTTTTTTATTTATTTTTGACATAGAGAGAGAGAGAGAGAAGAGAGAGAGAGAGAGAGAGACAAAGACACAGAGAGAACTGAACTGGGGGAGCTCCCAGTTCAGCATATGGTTCCGCATGGGTCGGGGCCGGGATTTGATCCCTGGTCCCCGGCGCTGCAATGTGAGCGCTTAACCCACTGAGCCATCCCGGCTTCCCCATGTTTTCAGTTTTAAAGAAAGTTATTAATATGTTTTAAAGTAAAATTTAACATTTACTGGCCCTTTGTATAGTAGTTTGGAATTGTGTCTACTCAATACCTATATCTAATAAAAGTGTGTTCAAATATTCTGGGCAATATTCTATATGTAGAACTTAGAATAACACATTTAAACCTTACAAAGTCTCATGAGACCTGTTACTCATTTTACAGATGCAGAAACTGAAGCACAAAGAGTTTTAGAAGCTTGCCTATGATCACACAGTTATTAAGGCTTGTTTTTGGTCAGTTTAGTAATTATACCAATCCTTATGTGTTTCCCTAAAATTTAGAGATTTATGTTAATCATGTTAATCAAATGTCCACTTTATAAGTCAAAATCAAAATATATCACATAATTACTAATACACATAGATAAAAAATCATGTCCTAGAAAATCACCATTTTTTTTCTAAGAATGAAACGTATACTAGGTACACATAATGAATGTCAGTACAATATCTTAAATTTTAAGAAGCTCTCTTATTGGTAGATTTTATATGTATTTTCTAAAAGACTTTCTGCACATTCTCAATATTTGGTTGCTTAGAAAATTTCATCTTACTTCCTATCAACCATAATTTTCAATAGACAGGCTGGTGTCTTTTAGGTATGAGGTAATTTATGATGTTTGGTTGTATGTTTCTGGTAGGAAGTACGAGGAAGATACCAAGAATGTTTGAATTAGTTACGAGCTAACTACAATACTGAGGGCACAGTCCTCTCTCAAACCACCGTTTTTCATTTTTGTCAGTGGAAGAGCATCAGAGTAATTAGTTGCTGTTGCTTCATTTTTTTTGTTTACTTCAACACAAATAAAGTTGTGTCATTTTCTTTATGTTTTATTTATTTATACCATTACACTTATGTTCATTCATTTTAATAATAGTAAAATATTTCCCTACATTAATAATATATATGCCAGTTTGACATGTTGAATATGAATAAAACAAACAAATGATTTCTATCATATATATGATATAACTTTTTAAATGAAAGACTAGATATATTTGTGTGACTGCATATCACACTGTTTTTAAATGGTACAGACTCCAAATTAAATGAGTGGAATTTTTACATCTGATTTATTGAATCATTCTTATTGAGAAAGTATTTGAAGAACTAGAAATATTAAAGTATTTGCAATCTGACAGACATTATTTTGAATTCTAAATCTGACAATTATTAGCTATTTACCTTATACGAGTTAGAAAATCTTTCTAAATAAAATTAAAATACCTATTATTTTTATCTGAGGGATGAAAATGTTTTAAAGAACCAGATGTTTGTACATTATACTTGTTAGTCTTGTGCAAGGTTGTCCCATGACCCTGTCCATGTTTTTAGGTACAAATATGTCTCAAAATTTTGAGGAATTTGATAAAGTTTATTTAAGTTTAAATTATTTGTTTTTCTTTCTAACTTTTAAGTGTTTTTTCAATGCCAGAAGTATATTACATTTAGTATTGCTAAGTTTTTTTAAAGATTTACTTTTATTGTTTTTGACAGACAGAGAGAGAGAGAGAGACAAAGAGAAGGGGGAGAGCCCAGAGCTGTCTCTATATTTGCATGTCATTAGGTTTTCACACAGTTTCACTCCACAGGTTGGTGCAGTGCTTCACAGGGCCGGACCCAGCCAGGGGCCTCCAGCATGGGAGGCACCCCCTCGCAAGCTGGGGGCCTCCTACATGGTAATCACACCTGGGGTGGGAGCTGAACCAGGACCCCCCCACATGGGAAGCTCACCCCAGTAAGAACCAAACTGGGGGCACATCCCAGCTTAGCATATGGGTCCCCAAGGGCCAAGGCTGGGATATGATCCTCAGACCTTGAGGCTGCAAGATGAGTTCTCAACTTACTGAGCCATACTGGCATCCGCAGTATTGTTAAGTTTTAACATCTATATTTTTGTGATTTAAAGTCACTGTTTTAAGACAAGGAAATATTTTTAATCCTTTGTCCTTTTATGTTTTTTGGGGGGTGGGGTGGGATTGTGCTATTATTTGAAGTTCAGACAGAGATTGTCAATTTCGTAATGACAGATGGGGAGGAATGTATTTTGTAAAGTATTCTTTTGTTTCTGACTGGAAGATAGGCAGGTTGCTGACTTGATGCCAGGTGCTGGCAATATAGCTATGAGCCTAGAGGCAGAAGATTCTGTCCTTCTGGAATTTACATTCCAATTAACATGACAGTACTTTGAATAGCCACAAAATGTAGTGCTTTCTCTTATGGGCAAAGATCAGCTCTTTAAATACTGAACTTATATCTTTCTTGCTTCTTTGATAAGAGTCTGCCATGGCCCACAAAATCATCTGCAAGTAGGTTTTTGCATGCAGTTGATTCAACTTTTTTCACAATAAGAGCAACATTTAATACTTTTGCAGCAAAAGTTTAAATGAAGTTGGCAAAAGGTAAATAATTTGTACACACTTGTTAATTTCACCTAGAAAATGTGCTTTTGTTTAAAATTGTTTACTGTTTATCTTTCATTAACACATTGGTCTTTTTTCTGTGGCTACTACCTGCATCTCATTTTCTTTTTGCCTATATTCATGAAGGAAAGCGCATCTGAGGTTTATTTTTATTATATATATATTTTTTGTGTTAATGGAATATGGGAGTTTAGAGCAGATTGTTGTATGTTCTAGAAGAAAATTTGGTCCTACTGCACACATAAAACATGCTGTCATTATCTGGTGTGTGCCCAGAGTCAACACTGTGGGTAAAGACTAGGAAATAAGTGAAATACGAAACTTTTGAGTACAGGTTCTTGATAATATTAATGTCTTACATTTGTACAAACTTTAATAATTCAGACAGTTTATATATTGGATATTATATTATCACAATGACTCTAAGGTTGAGAAGTCAAGTTACTACTCACTGAAATTTTAGGCCCTGTTTTAAAATTAGGTTGTATTATTATTCAGTTATGATGAGGCCAACATATCAGTGAGATTGCCACAAAGAAAATTTGTTACACTTCCCAAAAGGAGAGAACACACAGGGCAGCCTCAGGTTAAGTCAGGAAGAAAAAGAAGAAACAACTGTGGGGAAGAGGCTTATTTTTCTATGGAAAGGAACAGGTGAGACATGATAAGCAGTGTTAAAGTTGGCTAGTTGACTATTCCACTGGGATCTGAATCATAGGCTTTGTCCCTAGTATTTTGATATGACCTTGGGATAATTGAAGCATGTGGATGTTGGTCTGGAGTGTAAGTGTGAAGGGAGATGATAAGAATGTAGCTCTGGATAGATGAGTTTCAAGATAGGAGGCAAATTTACTTGCATGTAAGAGATGAGCTGTTAACTACATCTAGGAAATTGCTACCTCAGAGAGGAGCAATATTCTATAATAGCAATGCCCCAGATTTCAATGCATCAGAAGAATGAAACACGCTGAATAGAGGCCCACATATTTTGCTCAATAAATATTTGTTAAATGAATGAATAAATAACTGATTCACAAATATTTCTGCTGATAACCTATGAGTATTTAAATTTGGTGGAGAAAAACCGTATTATTCTTTTTCTAATATATATATTTTTTATTTTTCAAATACAGGTGAGATACAATGTTATATTAGTTGAAGGTTTACAACATACTGATTATACATTTATAAAACTTATGAAGCAATCATGCTGGTAAATCTAGTACCCATCTAACACAATATATAGTTATTAGAATATTATTGACTGTTTTCCTTATGCTATATTTTACGTCTTCATGACTATTTTGTAGCTATTAGTTTATATTTCTCAATCCCTTATCCTTTTTTACATCACTTTTATCACCCTTCCATCTGGTAACCCTCAAATTGTTCTCTTTATCTATGAAATTGTTTCTGATTTATTTGTTTATTTATTTTGTTTTTAACATTCTATATATAAGTAAAGTCATATGACATTTATTTCTGACTTATTCCACTCAGCACAATGCCCTTGGTCCAGCCATGTTGTTGAAGATGGCAAGATTTTATTCTTTAATTTATGAGTAATATTTCATTGCACATATGTACTACCTACTCTTTATCCATTCACTCATGAACAGAAACTCAAGCTGTCTCCATATTGTGGCCATTGTACGTGATGTTGCAATAAACATATAAATGTACATGTCTATTCAAAGTAATGTCGAGAGTTTCTTCAGATAAATAGCATACCTAGCAGTGAGATCAGCAGCTTCTTTTTTGTCTCTTTTGATAGTACTTTCTTTCAAAGTTTGTTTTGTCTGTTATAAGTATTGCTACCCCAGCTGTGTTTTTTGTTTGTTTGTTTTTTTAATCTTCAATTTTTATAAAGCATATTTTCTGTTTCTTAACTTTCAGTCTGTTTGTGCCCTTCAAACTAAAGTGAATCTCTTGTAGGCAGCCTATGTAAGGGTCTTATTTTCTTATTCATTCAGCAACTCTGTCTTTTGATTGGAACAATTAATTAATTTACATTGGAAGTAATTATTGATAGATATATATAATTATTGACATTTTATTATTTATATTTTTTACCCCCTTTTTTCTTCTTCTTTAACATTTCTTGCAATACTGGTTTGGTCATAATTAACATTTTTAGCGTTTTGTGTCTGGGAAGTGCTTCGTGTGTCCTACAGTTCTATAGGATATTAATAGCTTTCTTGGGTAAAGTAATCTTGATTATAGGTCCTTGCTTTTCATTTAATTTCATGCCAATCCCTTCTGGCCTGCAGTTTCTTTTCATAAATCAGCTAATGATCTTATGAGAGCCCACTTGTAAGTAACTAACTGAATTAATCTTGCTGCTTATAAGATTCTCTCCTTGTCTTCAGCATTTGGCATTTGAATTATGATGTGTTTTGTTGTGGGCCTCTGGGTTTATGTTGTTTGGCACTTGTGCTTTATGGGTTTGTATGTCTATTTTCTTTGTCAAGTTAGGAAAGTTTTTGGTTATTAGGTTTTCAATTTCTTATTCTCTCTCTTCTTCTTCTGGTACCTCCATAAATCGAATGTTGGTATGCTAGATATTACACAGACTCTTGAAGTATCCTCATTAAAATTTTTTTTTAAAGATTTATTTTTTGGGGGGAAGCCGGGATGGCTCAATGGGTTAAGAGCTTACTTTGCAGTGCCGGGGACCGAGGATCAAATCCCGGCCCCTGCCTGTGAGGACCCATATGCTGAGCTGGGGAGTTCCCCCAGTTCAGTTCTCTCTCTGTCTCTGTATCTCTCTCTCTTTCTCTCTATAAAAAAAAAACAAACAATAAAGAAAAAGAATTAAAAGATTTATTTTTATTGTTTTTGAGAGAGATACAGAGACAGAGACAGAGAGAAGCGGGGAGGGCCCAGAACAGTCTCCATAGTTGCACATCATTGGTTTTTCCACATAGTTTTATTCCACAGTTGGGTGTGGGGCTGCACAGGGCAGGAACTGGGCCAGAGGTCTCATTCTGGTGAGAACTGAACTGGGGGAACTTCCCAGTTCAGCATATGGGTCCACATGGGTCGGAGCCAGGATGCGATCCTCGGTCCCTGGGGCTGCAAAGTGAGTGTTTAACCCACTGAGCCATCCCGGCTTCCCCTATATAAAATTTTTTTGCTATTTTGATAGGGGTTTTTTTTTTTTGCTACTTTATCTTCTAAATCTCTGATTTGATCCTTTGATTTATTTAATCTATTCATAACACCCTCTAATATACTCATTATTTGTTATTATATTCTTCATTTCTGACTTTTTTTTGTTTTTCTATCTTAATTTTTATGTTTTCTGCTGCTTTGCTGAAGTTCATCCTGAGATTATTGTGCATCCTTATAACTAGTATTTTGAACTTTGCATCTGATAGACTGCTTGTCTCCATTTTGTTTTGTTCCTTTTCAGGAGTTTTGTTCTGTTCTTTCATTTGGAACATGTTTCTTTTTCTTCCCTATTTGGCTGTCTACCTGTGTTATGTATTAGGCAAATTTGCTATGTCTCCCTAACTTAGCTGGGTGGGCTTAAATAGTAGGTATCATGTGAGGCCCAGTGGCAGTCTCCCTGGTTACCTGAGCTGTTTACTGCAAGTGTGTCCCTTGTTTGGGTGTTGTGTACCCTCTTGTTTTAATTGAGTCTTGGTTACTCTTTGCATATCAGTGAAAGGGATTGACACTTGGATGCAATTGCAGTAAAGACTGGCTATGACTACAGTAGAGGAGCTGTTGTGCAAGGGCTTTCCTTACAGAACAGAATTTGCTTTAGTGGAGCTCTGGTGCCTTTCCAGTGTGCCCTTTGTGTGTGTTGTCCTTAGAGATGGCCAGGTGATGCTCTGGTTCAGTCTGAAGCAGGCCATCAGCTCTACTGACCCCAGAGCCAGCTGGGAGGGACCCTGCTACAAGCCAATTTCAGCACCAGCCTGTGTCCTCCTTGAGGTTACTTGGCATGAGTCACACACAAAAAAATAAAAATAAAAATAAAAATTCACAGATGGATACCACCCATACTGGGCTTGAATGTGCTTTGAGAGATCAAGCCGTGAACCAAGACCAACTTCCATTAGTGAAGGGGTTGGGGCTGCTCAGGAAGTGGTATGGGGTATGCTGAGGCCAGATGCTGCTTGTATTGGGTTTTATCTACCTTTGGGAGATTACATAGACTTTATAGCATGAGACATGACAGCCTATTTGCATCAGAAAGCTATGGGAAGTGGCTTGGTTGGGCCACAATGTTGGTGAAGCAGGGACTCAGAATCACCAGGGCAGGTCCACTTGTATTAGCCAGTTTGATGGAGACTCAGATATGGCAGCTGCCTACATCTGCAAGCTTAAAGGGGAGAGGGCTCAAAAAACACCAGTAGATTCTACCAAGACTCTTTATCTTGGGCAAAGCTGCCTTTCCAGCTCTCACCTTGAAGCCAGATGACTCAGTTGCTTCCCTTATGTCCCTGGCATCTTTTGAGCTACTGTCCTAGCACTGAAGCTCAGAGTGAGTAAGGACATGTGAATAAGGCTCTTTAAGTGGAATACCTGAGGCTCCAGCCACCATTTGTCTCAGTCAGCCACAATCTCTGCTGATTTTCACAGAAGTTGGGGGAACTCCTCTTCCCAGTCCTGGAACCCTGGGCTAAGGGTTCGGGTTTGGGGATCTTGGTCTGGGGCAGGGACCCCTCTCTCTTCCAGAGATCTCCACAGCCAAAATATTCCTCTGGATTTGTAATTGCCACGTGCAATGTGAAACCAGCCCATTTTGAGTTTCTGCCCCTCCTACCAGTCTCATGGTGCCCTCTTTTGTATGTCCTTAGTTGTAGGATTTATGTTCACCCAGACTTCATGTAATTTTTAATTATGTTTGAATTGTAGCTTAGTTGTAATTTTGATGTGGTCATGAGAGGTTGCAAGCATATAGCATTATTTCTACCCTGCCATCTTGACTGAAACTATTATTTTCTTAACAAAGTGATAAAGAGTTCATTGAATATATAGAAGACTACAAAATTTATGAAGGTCTTTTTCTTAAAATAAAGACAAGCAAAATATACCTATTTTATATATTTTTATTTTCTTTCACATTTCTCAAATCAAATTCTTTATGGATGGTTTCCCTGTCACATTTTGTCAACTCGTTGCTCTGTTATTTGCAAAATTAATTGTAAAACTTTTTTCTATCAAATCTATAACTTTCAGAATGAAACTAACTATATACATACTTAAACAACAGAGGTCTGTTAAATTAATTCTCTGAATAAAAATAGCAAAAAATATATTGTGCTTTTTAAAATAGTGCTTTTATATAATTTTATAAAAATTGAAATATATTTAACATATTTTTTATTGGAAATAACAAAGGGAAAAAATAAACTTGGGACCAGGGTTTTGTTTTTTATAGTACATATGCTAAAATAGGACAGATTAAAAACCTTAAATTTTATTTTTTAATAATATATATTTTTTTATTTTTTTTTATTTTTGACAGAGAGAGAGAGAGAGAGAGAGAGAGAGAGAGAGAGATACAGAGAGAGATATAGGGAGAGAACTGAACTGGGGAAGCTCCCAGTTTAGCATATGGGTCCGCACGGGCTGGAGCCGGGATGCGATCCTTGGCCCCTGGCACTGCAAAGTGAGTTCTTAACCCACTGAGCCATCCTGGCTTCCCCCAGA
>PVKE010048636.1:0-11521 GCA_004027555.1 Craseonycteris thonglongyai | reverse complement strand
TCATTTAACTGTGTCTGGGTACTTTGCCAGCATTGAGTGAGCTCTCTGAGTGTCTTGATTAATGCAGACCTGAATTCTGTTTCACTTAGATTTGATTCCAAGTGTGCAAGGTCCTTTACTAAAGACTGCTCCTGATCTTCTGGAGGGGCTTTGGATTCTGAGGTGTGCATTGTGTTTGATGTGGTTCTTTTTGCTTTACGCATGAGTCTGTTTTCCCTCTGGGGGTTTGCCTATCAGATGGGCTTCTCTTTATTTTTTCTTTTGGACTCAGTTGTGGGAGAAGGAGATTTTGGGAGAGGGTTGGGAGAAGCAGACAGCTTCTGTGTCCTGGGGCACTTGAGGTTGCTGTCTTAGCTGTTAGATAGCAGGGTAGTAAAGTTGTGGCCAGGGGTGGGGGCATGTGAGTAGTAGCTAGGGCAGGCCTGAGACAATAGCAGATTCCTCTTTTAGCAGGGGGGCTGGTGGTTCAGTGGGGGCGGGGCGCAGGAGCTCTGGTCTTTCCTCCTCCTGGCTTCCCCTCCTCCAATTGTATCTGTAAGCCACGCCCACAGGGCAACACTTGGATGGGCTGGGGCTTGGCAGAGGCCCAGGTCGCCACGCAGTTTCACGCACAGGCAATGACACTGCGGAGACCCAGCAGGCAGCCCAGTTGTGCACGCGGTCCGCAAAGCCCCAGACGCCCGGTGGGCAGGATGCCAAAAGCACAGCTGCGTGCTCGCGAGCAGGCAGCAGCGCTGCCGTGGCCTGGTGGGCAGGGCGACAAAAGCCGGTCCGCGCAAAGGCAGCGGTGCTGCCGCGGCCTGGCGAGCAGGGTGCCAAAAGCCCTGTAGCGCACCGGCGAGCAGGCAGCGGCGCTGCGGGGCGGCCCGGTGGGCAGGGCACCGAAAGCCCAGCCACGCACTTCTGCGGAGGCAGAGTCGCCGCAGTGGCCTGGTGAGCGGGGCACCAAAAGCCCAATTGCGCGCTGGCAAGCAAGCAGCGGTGTCGCTGCGGCCCAGTGGGCGGGGCGCCGAAAGCCCTGTGCGCACAGGCTGTAGCTCGGGCGGCAGCCGCTCTACGCTCCCGGGTCCGCTGAGACCACCGGATTCACTCCAAGCACGTCCAATGCAGCTATGCCCACTCAAGCCCCAGCCCGCACTCCAAGAGCCCTGTCCTCAGAAGGCGCTCCCTCACAGTCAATCGCCTCCGTAAATCAGGGGTGCTGAGCTGTTGTGGGCTGGTGCCCTGCTCTCACCCCGCCCGCCGGGAAGTGCAGCCACCGTGCTCCATAGTCCCTGTTCCACTTTAGGCTCTGTGATCTGATTAGGGCACTGCGTGCTGTCCCTTGAGTTCGGATGTTAAATTGTCCACAGTCTTGTGGGGCTTCCACGCTCCCTAGGTCTCGGCTTCCAGCCCGCCCTCGATCCAGCTCCACTTTGACCGTAGTCCCCCAATCCCCCTTTGTTTCTGCCAGCCCCGGGCCGCGCTCCGAGTCTCTGTCCCCGAACTGCTGCTTCCCTTTCCCTCTCCCGCTCTCCCCTTTTTTCTCTAACCTTTGGGTGTTGTTCCGTGTTGTGTGGTTTTCTTAGTTGAGGTTTCTTCTCAGAGTTTCCCCTGTGGATTCCCCTCTGTTCACAAGGCCCTTCCCAGGCAGTTATCAGTGTTCTCCTCTCATGCCGCCATCTTGGATCTCCTTGCTTATTTTCTTTACTTGTGATAGAAGCACTTCCAGAGAAGAATGAGCTGTTAAAAAAACAAAGTGTTGCTGAATTTTGTATTTATAAATCATGATTTAGGTATATGCTTATTAGTTAAAGTTCCATAGAAATCCACACTGATACCAGATTAACATCTAAAAAGGGGGCATATATGAGGGCTGTCCAGAAAGTATCCAGCCACATAACCGTTCTCAATATATATATATTTGTTTGTTTATTTTTGACAGAGACAGAGAGAAGGGGAAGGCCCAGAACAGTCTCCTTAGATGTAGTCATCAGTTTTCAACATAGTTTCATTTCACACAGGTGGACGTGGGACTGTGCAGGGCAGGAACAGGGTCAGAGGGACTCCCACATGGGAGGCAAGTCTGGGCTGGAGCTGAACCAGGGACCTCCCACATAAGAAGCTTGCCCCAGTGAGATCCAAACTGGGGGCCACAGCCCACTTCAGCATATGGGTTCACACAGGCCAGGGCTGGGAGTTGATCCTCAGATCCTGGGACTGCAAGATGAGGGCTTACCCCATCCCAGCATCCCTGATATATATTTATATATTTAAAATTTTTTATTTTTATTGTTTTTTAACAGAGAGAGACAGAGGAGACAGAGAAAAGGGAGGGCCAAGAGTAGTCTCCATAGTTGCTCTTCATTAGTTTTTGATATAATTTCACTCCCCAGGTGGGCACAGGTCTGCGCAGGGCAGGAACCGGGCCAGGGGGTCTTCTGAATGGAAGGCAAGCCACTGTAAGCTGGAGGCCTCCTACATGGGAAGCACACCCTATGTGGGAGCTGAACTGGGAGCCTTCAACATGGGAAGCTTGCCCGGCAAGAACTGAACTGGGGCTACACCCCAGTTTAGCATATGGGTCTGCATGGGCCAGGGCTAGACTCAAATCGTTGGACCCAGGGCTGCAAATGAATGGTAAGCCCACTGAGCCATCCTGACATCCCTATTTTTTTGAATTCACGTTTTGGATTTCTTTGGATAAATACCCAGTAGTGGAATTGCTGGGTCATAAGGTAGTAGTATTTTTAATTTATTGAGGAACCACCATACTGATTTCCATAGTTGCTACACCAATTTGCAATCTCACCAACAGTATACAAAAGTTCAATTTTTATCATATCTTCACCAACACTTGTCAAATTATTAATGATAGCCATTCTGAGAGGAATGAGGTGGTATCTCATTGTGGTGTTAATTTTCATTTCTCTGATGATTAGTGACATTGAGCATCTTTTTATTTGTCTATTAGCCAAGTATATGTCCTCTTTGGAGAAATGTCTATTCAGGTCCTCTGTCCATGTTTTAATTGAATTGTTTGTATTTTTGGTGTTGAGTTGTATGAGTTTTTAATAAATTTTGGATATTTATTCAAATGTATCATTGGCAAATATCTTTTTCCATTCAATAGGATGTACTTTTATCTTGTTGATCGTTTCCTTTGTTATGAAAAATAAATTTTTAGTTTGATATAGACCCATTTATTTATTTGTTCTTTTGTTTCTCTTGCTCAAGGAGATATATCAGTAAAAATATCACTAAGGGTGATGTTGGAGTGTTTACTTCCTGTATTTGCCTCTAGGAGTTTTATGGTTTTGGGTCTTTCATTTAAGTCTTTAATCCATTTTGAACTTATTCTTGTATATGGTACAAGAAGATGGTGCAGTTTCTTTTCTTTTTTCTTTTTCTTTTTGCATGTATCTGTCCAGTTTTTCCAGTACCATTTATTGAATAGAATGTCTTTACCCAATGTAAATTCTTGCTTCTTTTGGCATAGATTAAATGACTATACAGGAATAGATTTATCTCTGGGTTCTCTATTCTGTTCCATTGATCCTTGTGTCTTTTTTTCTTTTTTAATGCCAATACTATGTTGTTTTGATTACTATTGGCTTGTATATAATTTGATATCAGGTAGCATGATTCAAAACAGCTTTGTTCTTTATTCTCAGGATTGTAGTGGCTATTTGGAGTCTTTTGTGGTTCAATATAAATTTTAGGATTATTTGTTCTAGTTCTATGAAAAATGCCATTGATATTTTGATAGGGATTGCATTGAATCTATAAATTGCTTTGGGTAGTATGGAAACTTTAACTATGTTAATTATTCTTATTCATGAGCATGGCGCATAGTTCCATTTATTTGTTTCTTCTTTAATTTCTCTCTTATATGTTTTATCATTTTTCTGAGTACAGGTCTTTTACTTCCTTAGTTAAATTTATTTTTAAGTATTTTATTTTTTTGATGCAGTTGTAAATGGGATTGTTTTCTTAATTTCTGTTTCTGATAGTTCATTATTGGTGTGTAAAAATGCAACTGATTTCTGAATATTAATTTTGTATCCTGCTACTTTACTAAATTCATTTATCAGTCCTTATAGTTTTTGGTGGAATCTTTGGTGTTCTGTCTCTATAGTATTATGTCATCTGCAAATAATGTCAATTTTACTTCTTTTCCCATGTGGATGCCTTTTATTTGTTTTTCCATTCTGACTGTTGTGGCTAGGACTGCTGATACTATGTTGAATAAAAGTGGTAAAAATGGGCATCCTTGTCTTGTTCCTAATCTTAAGGATACTTCTTTTAGCTTTTGCCCATGGAGTACGATGTTAGCTGTGGGTTTGTCATACAAGGCCTTTATTATCTTGTGATATGTTTCCTCTATTTGCACTTTGCTGACAGTTTTTATCATAAATGGATGCTGGATATTGTTAAATGCTTTTTCTGCATCTATTGATATGACCATGTGATTTTTATTTTTTACTTTATGTGATGCCTCACATTAATTAATTTGCATCTATTGATATGACATATGATTTTTATTATTCACTTTGTTTATGTGATGTATCACATTAATTGATTTGCAGATATTGAACCAACCTTGTATATCAGGAATGAATCCCACTTGATAGTGGTGTATAATCTTTTGAATGTATTGCTAAATTTAGTTTGCTAATATTTTGTTGAGAATTTTTGCATCTATGTTCATTAGGTGTATTGGCTTATAGTTATTATTACGTTTTTTAGTAATGTCTTTCTCTGGTTTTGGAATCAGGGTAATGGTGGTCTTGTAAAATGAGTTTGAGAGCCTTCCCTCCTCTTAGATTTTTTGGAATAGTTTGAGGGAACTACGTATTAATTCTGTTTTGAATGTTTGATAAAATTTACCTGTTGAGCTCTCTGATCCAGGACTTTTATTTGTTGGGAGCTTGTTGATTACTGATTAGATTTTATTGGTAGTGATCAGACTGTTCAAATTTTCTGTTTCTTCTTGATTCAGCCTTTGAAGATTATATGCTTTGGAAATTTATCCATTTGTTTCAGATTGTCCAATTAATTTGTTGGCATATAATTTGTAATATTTTCTTAAATTTTTTTTTTTTTTTGTATTTCTGCTGTTTCATTGTCACTTCTCCATTTTCTGAATTTATTTATTTGGTTCCTCTCACTTTTTTTTTAATATTTATTTTTATTGTTTTTAACAGAGAGAGAGAAGAGAGAGAGAGAGAGAGAGAGAGAGAGAGAGAGAGAGAGAGAGAGAGAGAGAGAGAAAGGAGGGCCCAGAGCAGTCTCCATTATTGCAAATCATTAGTTTTCCCTATAGTTTCACTCCACAGGTGGATGCAGATCTGAGCAGGTCAGGAACTGGGCTGGGGCCCTCCTGCGTGGGAGACATGCCCTCTAGAGCTGGGGGACTCCCACATGGGAAGCTCACCCCAAAAAGAACCAAACTGAAGGCACACCCCCAGTTCAGCATATGGGTCTGCACGGGCTGGGATTTGATCCTCAGACCCTGAGGCTGCAAGATGAGTGCTCAACCTGCTGAGCCATCCCACTATCCCACCTCACACTTTTTTCTTGATGATTCTGGTTAAAGGTTTGTCAATTTTGTTTATCTTCTCAAACAAAACAGCTCTTGGTTTCACTGATCTTTTGTATTTTTTTAGTCTGTATTTTGTTTATTTCTGCTCTGATCTTTATTATTTCTTTCTACGTACTCACTTTGGGCTAGTAGTGTACTTTTAAGTTTGTTTTCTAGTGTTAGTCAATTTCTTCTTTTATCATGGTTATCCTCAGCAAATGCAAAGATAAACAATGGAAAGATGAAATTGTGAACATGGTAAGAGTGGCAGGACAAATATGAAGTGAATGAATTATTGAAAAGAAAATAATTCTCTTATACAATTAGCTGTTTTGAAGAGATTTGAATTTAGCATTTTATATTTATACTTATTGGCCAATTACCTTACCCACTTGGAACACAAGAATTGATTTACATGAACTACTCTGTCTTCCCAGGTTCTCCATGTAAGGCTTTCCTGACCATTCTAAATTTGTAATCCCAGGAGCTTTCTCGGATTATTACCCAGCCCTGGGGCAAGCCTCTTTAGGGGTTAGAGTAGGGGAGGGAGGAAGGGGAGGCAGTGATGATGATGAGGATGGATGGTAAAATGTGGTGTTGTGTTGATCTAATGAAACAAAAGGTTGAGGGAAGAAGAAATAATTTAAAAAGGCATCAGACTTGGGCAACATGTGCTGTGACTATAATAAAGTTAATGAACTATTTTCTGTAGCTATTTGTTGGAAATAAATTTTAAAAGCATGCTGACTTTTTTTTAATGAGCAAACTACTTTGAAGGTGGTTGATTATATAGTTTCTGATATGTGGTAGGTGAGAAAAAGTCCATTTGATGCTTTATAGGCACACTTTGAATTCAGATCTCTACAATTCTTTAGAAATAGCTAAAGGAATAAAAATGGAGAAATCTCAGGTGGCTACGATTCACTTCCCCACCCTGAATTCACTATGCTATGTCATAAATGCCGGACATATGGCTAACATAGAACGACAGTGAATATGGGGATTCGTGAGCTGATTCAATACTGTGTGTCTTTATGTTTTGACAGCATTCAAGTCAAAGCTTTGTGATATTTTGACATCTCAAAGCAGCAAAGAGGTGAGGGATCAAAGGATGAAAAAAGTGAGCATGTATAAAAGTTTGGTATCTAAAAGAATCTATTTCCCGTATAACATCAGAAAGTCAGGTAGCTACTGATAGAATAGATAATGAAAACTTTCTGCTTTTAAACCCAGAGAGACCCAACCACGAGCCCTCACATGACTTTCTTTTAACTGAAATATTTAGTCAATAAAGAATGGAAGCAAAATAGACATTCTTGAGCTCCCTGTCAGTCTAAAGTCCCTCTAAAAAAACTGTTAAAATTCATCCAAAAAAAAGATATTTTACTATATATTTAGAAAACTTTATATAAAATATACAAATAAAATTTTTTTTAAGATTTATTTTATTGTTTTTGACAGCAACAGAGAGAGACAGAGAGAAGGAGAAGGGCCCAGAGCAGTCTCCATAGCTGTACATGATCAGTTTTTGACATGGTTTCATTCCACACAGGTGGGCAGGGGCCGCACAGGGCGGGAACTGGGCTGGAGGCCTCCCGCATAGGAGGCACGCCCCATCGAGCCAGGTATAAAACTGAGGGGTGAGAACCAAACTTGGGGCATCCCACATGGGAAGCACACCCCAGTTCAAAATGTGGGTCCTCACGGGCCAATACCAGGATTCGATCCCTGGTCTCCAGCACTGCAACGTGAGTGTGTAACCCTCTGAGCCATCTTGGCTTTCCCTAAATAAATAAATTATAGTCATTGGTCACTTAAATTATTTTAAGATGATAAAAATTTCTGACTACTTAATATTTACATATGTTTATGGTAACAAATCAGAATGTTTAAAATATTTAACTGTACTAGGTCATGACATTCTGGAAATTTTTCTTGGAAAGATATCCTAATTTAAACTCCTCATTGGCTAGCACTTGAACATTCTTGTTAGTGGAGCATTTGATTTAATGGGTGAGATAAATGCACTTGGTTTGTTTTTCTTTTAAGAAACTAGAAGTTCAAGGTTATTAGCATATATTTAATTACAGATTACAGAGGTTTGTTTGTTTTTTGCAAACCAACACTTTTATTGTCAAATGGACGTGCCTGGTGGTATAGGAGGCCCAGTCTGCCCTCTAGAGGGAATACGGACCATGGTGCCTGGGGGTCTGTGGGGAAGGTGGGTTAGTGCAGTGAGAATAGCTTCAGCTACCACTAGGGTCTAGGTGGTCAGAGACCAGCAGAAGGTCGTGGAAGTCCCCAGGAGACCTAGCAGCTAGGTCTTGACTTCCCTTGGCTCATCTGCGGGTGGCCCATGAGGGCCATCAGCTCAAGCCCACTGAGCCAGGCAGTGGAGCTGCCAGAGATGAGGTGGTAAGGACCCAGGGGAACATGATAGGGGATCTTGTTTTCATCTAGGTTATTTTGTGTTAGTTATGAACATTATTTCTTATCATTACCCAGCAGTTATCCTCACTGGAAACTTCCCCTTTTATTTGCTTGAGTGAGTGTGAAGGGGCTGAAGAAAATGGAGATATTGGAGAAACCACCAGCTGGTAGCCAATATGTACACTCGAGGTACATTTATATACAGAGGTGTGATCAAAACATATGGTGAATATTTAAATAAAAAATTTTATTAGAGAGTAAAAGATACATTGTCATTAATCTTCTTGCTTCAAACACACTGCTGTCATTGTTCTTGCCACTTTCTGAAGCAGTTCTGGAAGCCCTCTTTCGTGTCTTTAGTTGCACTGTCATGGTTGCCCCTATGTCCTGAATCAATTCAAAATGTTTACCTTTCATGGTCATTTTGACTTTAGGGAAGAGCCAGAAGTCGCACAATGTCAGATTGGTGAATAAAGTGGATATGGACACAACTTAATGTTTTTATTTGACAAAAATTTACATTAATGAATTGTTTGCGATTCATGATTTCTGGCACACTTTAAAACACACCTTCTCTCAACTGCAGCTCACAACCAACTGGCTGCACCAAACAAGTTGAAACCTGTCATGCACTGTTACTAAAGTTTGATGTGCTACTTCCCCTATCAAAGACCCCTGCCTTTCTTTTGGATGGCATGCAGCAGCAGCATTCACCGTCACCGTATTTTTTGATCACATCTTACATTGCTCAGATTATAACAGTGGGTGACTGTTTATGGGTGCCAAAATACAAAATTTGGTATTAGTTCCCCTGTGTGTCTCTTGTGTGGCAGCATATTTTAACACTGCTGAATACATTGGAAAGGGGCTGGTGGGCAGGAGAGCATATTGCTAAACCAAAATGCATGAGTACAGTTGAAAAGTTATATTCCTGTTTTGTTTTAGAAAATTTGATCCCAAATTGTGATAACCAAAAAAGTAATTGCTTGGTTAAACTTATTAGATTAAAAATATCGTTGCAACCAGGCTAAATATAATGTGAGGTTCCTGCTGATGTCAGCTGGCTATAAAACATGAACAATCAATAGGACCATAAACTGAAACCATGCCATGAGCTATGAAAGAAGAAATGGCCATCACAAGTGAATTAAAGCTTCTGATTAGTAATGACTTGGAGATGTTACACGTTGGAAGAAAAGTCAGGGATCAGTGTAGTTCAAGTTTATAAATTTTAGAAACAAAGAAATTGAGGTATAAACTGGTTATTTAACTTGCCCAAGGTCACATGTCTTAGTGACAGAGCCAGGCTAGACTATGACCCTGGATTTCCAGTATAGAGACTCTTTGTTGTACCATGTCATACGAGGACTGCCATTGCAAAGTTACAGTTAAATGTGACTCTTATTTACTAGCTGCTAATGAATTTCCACAGAACCGTGTGGATGGAGATTTAAATTACATGTTTAAGTACTTGAAAAGTGGTGTTAAATGACTGAAAGCTTTACATAAATACTGACTTCCAGGACTTTTGCAGTCATAAGTACCTATCAGTTTTTGGTTTTTTTTTAAAGTGTGTTTCTGGTATTATATATGTAACATATTTTTTTAAAAGGATCAAAATTAGTTTTTGTTTTGTTTCTTTGATTTTTAAAAATCTTGGAAAGATCTAAGGAAATACTTGGTCCGGGGAAAGCAGTGATGTCATAGAAAGATTACCAGATAGTTGCCTGCAGGAACCGACTTTCCACGTGCCCAGCCACTCTTCCATGTTTTAGTCAGTAAAATAAGGAGATTGATGGTTGGTTGCGTTACCTCCAAGAAACATGCTAAGTCAAACAAACAACAACAAAAAAATGAAGCTCTCCAAAGCTCTTACACTTCCGCAATAGAATTAAAATAGGAAAATTAGGCTTTGAGCTATAACTCCCTTAACTTTGGGTGCTGATGGCTTCAAGTTTTCTTATAGCATTGAATCTTACTCTCAGGAATTCCTTTTCACTCCATTTAACCTTTAAACTAGTTTCTTTATTGAATCCTAGATTTAGAAGACTTTGAAAAGTTTCCTAATGATTTCTCCTTCAGGTTCAAGCACCCCCTTCTCAGACGGTCCTAAAAAATGCTGAGAAGGAGTTTACTTTTGGGCAAGGTGATTTGTTTCACAGCTGAGTAGACCCAACATAGAAAAATGTTCATTTTATTAAAAAAAATCTGTCTCAGTGTAATTTGACAGAGAGAGAGAGAGAGAGAGAGAGAGAGAGAGAGAGAGAGAGAAAAGGGGGAAGGTCTAGAGCAGTCTACATAGTTGTGGGGCCACGTAGGGCAGGAACTGGGCCATGGGCTTCCCACAAGGGAAGCAGACCTAGTTTCGTGTATGGGTCCGCATAGCCGGTGCCAGGACCAGGACTTGATCCTCGGACCCTGTGGCCGCTAAGCGAGCGCTTAACCTGTTGAACCATTTTGGCATCCCCAATTTCACCATTTTTTTTTATTGTTAAATTTATTGGGGTGACATTGATTGGTAACAATTAGATAGTTTCCGGATGTACAAGTCCACATCACATCACCTATGCATCACATTATGTGCCCACCTCCCAGAATCAGCTCCCCTTCCATCACCATATATCCGATATCCACTCCCGCTCCCCCCTCCCAACTTGCCCTCCCTCCCCTCCCCCTTCCCCAGGTAACCACCAAACTATTGAGTGTGTCCATAAAGCTGGAATTTCCACCAATTTTTAAAATAAAATATTTGTATCCAACTATCATGTTTCTAATAAAATTTTCAATATTATGGAAAGAAAGAGGATAACATTATTTAGTGACTATTATGCTACATAGGTAATTTTGTCTAGGTGTTTTCATTTAAAACTTGAAATAAGTCTATGACATATTTCCTACATTTATGTGTTGATAAAAATAGCAAAGTGGCTAAAACCACAAACTCTGGAGTTAGACTGGATTTGAGTCTTGTCTCTACCAGTACTAATTGTATAATGTGCAAAAGTTACTTAGCCCCTCTGAGCCTCAGGCTCTGTGAATTATAACAGTTATAACTATTCTAATTATAATATGGTTGTTGTGAGTTTAAACAAATATAGTGCATGTGAAGATATAATGCATAGTAGTGTTCAATAATATATGTTAGCTATTATTATTACTTTTTTATTTTGGCCTAAGCACAGGACCCTACCTTTATTTCAAATAACTTATATTTCTTTGTGTGGGCCCTGATATCTAAATGAAGAAATATTTCTGAATTGTCTCCTGGTGTACTAGCTCTCTACCAAATTTTTGTCATTCAAGTATTTTTTTTTTTATATCTTTTTATATTTATTTATAGAGAGTAATTATTTTATCTTCAGTGCATATTTATTTTTATTTTACTTTTGACAGATAGAGAGAGAGACAGAGACAGAGACAGCTAGAGAACCGAACTGTGGGAACTCCCCAGTTCAGCATGTGGGTCCGCCTGGGCCGGAGCCGGGATTCGATCCTCGGTCCTCGGGGCCTCAAAGCGAGCGCTCAACC
>PVKE010048635.1:0-11521 GCA_004027555.1 Craseonycteris thonglongyai | reverse complement strand
CAGTCCATGGAATATCCACCTAAGAGTTCACTTCAGCCAAAAACATTCAAAACTGAGGCCTGGGCTGGGAAGGTCATGTTGACTCTTTTTCCTTCCTTTTTTCCTTCCTTCCTTCCTTCCTTCCTTCTTTCCTTCCTTCCTTCCTTCCTTCCTTCCTTCCTTCCTTCCCTCCCTCCCTCCCTCCCTCCCTCCCTCCCTCCCTCCCTCTTTCTTTCTTTCTTTTTTTTTTTTAAATTCTGAACATGTTGTTCAGACTTCATTGAAAAAGGCACATCAATTTTGAACATTATATTGAAACTCTTACTACATTAAAAAGAAGAATCAAACTGATTGGAATAAGAAATGAAACCCTTCTTCAACACAACACTAGGCCTCACCCAAGTGCCGCAACAAGAAAAGCAATTCAACGCCTGGACTTTTCAGTGCTGCTGCATCCACCATACAGCCCAGACTTGGCTCCTAGTGATTTCTACTTGTTCCCCAAACTAAAGAAACACGTTAAGGGCCAGTGCTTCATCTGTGATGAAGAGGCAAAGTCTACATTGAGGAAATGGTTTCAAAAACAAAACACCAATTTTTGTTAAGGATGGATTTTAAAAACTACTGTAGTGTTGGCAGAAGTATATTGAAGTGTGTGGTAATTTTTCAAAAAAATAAGTATGCAACTTTGAAAATAAATAATATACATATATTTGCTGTTTTATTTCATTAAAACGTATTTTCCCATTCATGTTCTATTTAAGTGGAAGCAAAATTTATCTTCATACATATACATCAGACAAATGTTTAACAACCTACAGTCTAACTTTCTGAAACAAGGCGAGCTCTTGCATGGATGATCCTCTAGGTGGAGACTCAGGCTCTATATAACTTCCAAGAGGCCTACAGTAAAAACAGTCCATACCATTGCCACCTGCAAATCCCCCTGTCTCCCTCCATCATATGAAAGAAGGGCTCTAATAACCAGGAGCTGCCTCCATCAACACATGAATAGGGACTCTTATCTGGATTCTGAAATCTACTCCACTCAGCTGCATCTTGACCCTCAGATGTGTGTGTGTGTGCGTGTGTGTGTGTGTGTGTGTGTGTGTGTGTGTATACATACATATAAAAAATAGAAGACAACATAAAAGCAGAGTGTTTGGGGAGGGCCTATTTTCAGCCTAAATAATGGAGGGAAAGATATACAGCAGACTCTCAATTAACCAGCACCATGGGGCGTGGTAGGTGCTAGATAAATGTAAACACACTCTCTGTTAACCAGAAGAGATTTTGCCAGTTGCTTGACTTCCAGTTAATGGAGAGTCTACTGTATTTGCAATTCAAGTACTATTTAAAGTATACTTAAAATCAATAGAAATGTTTAAATCCAATAGCCAAAGAATTTCAGCACACTATCCATAGAGAAAAAAAACAGTAATGGCTAATAAAAAAGAAATCATGCTCAGCCTTACTAAGAATCAGGAAATTGCACATTAAAACAATAATAAGATGTTATTTTCCCCACAGTGAATTGATATAAAGATACAATACACAGTGTTGGTAAGTGTAAAGAGAAGCCAGCATTCTCATATAATGTTGATGACCAAAAAAATTAGTTCAGCAATTTAGGAAATATATCTCCAAAATGTACTTTTAACTTAGCCAAAACAATTTGCTTGTATGTTCATCTCTGTGTTGTATAAAAGAACCAGAAGGAGTCTAGAAAAATATATAAGAAAAGTATTAATAGTGGTAAACTCTGAATAAAAGAAAAATTGAGAACCAATATAGAAAAGGGATAGTCTATATTTTTTTTCTAATAATACTTGTTATTTAATTTTTATGAATATGTATTTATGTATTAAATGGATAATTTAAATTTTTACATAAAATTATAAATTAAAACAAGATTGCTTGGCTTTTCATCTGACTGAATCATCAGCTTTATAATCAATATAACTACCATTAACGAGAGCTTTTTTTTAAAGATTTATTTCATTGTTTGGGAGGTGAGGAAGAGAGAGAGAGAGAAGGGGGAGGGCCCAGAGCGGTCTCCATAGTTGTGCATCATTAGTTGTGACATAGTTTCATTCCATACAGGTGGATGTGAGGCCTCTTGGGGTAGAAATTGAACCAGGGCCTCCTGCATGGGAGGCAAAAACCTTCGATGCCATTCTGGTGGTTACCAGTTGCTCCACAGTTCACCACTTGGGTTTTCACAGGCCAGAGCCAGGGCTGGGATTTCATCCACAGACCTCACGGTTGCAAGGCAAATGATCAACCTGTTGAGCTATTTCAGCATCCCTGAAAACTTTTTAATTAAATAAAAATAATACTTTTCAATTTTAATCTAGTATAAAGAAGCATTCCTTATACTTACAACATCTAAACTCAGTTTTAAGAAAGTAAAAATTGGACCATAAAATTTTTGCCTCTTGGTATTTATTTTTCTCACCAAAATCAACTTCAAACAGCTGAACAGTCGTAATATATAAATGACTACACAAAACCTTAAAATCACAATAGGCAGCGGTCCCCAACCTTTCTGACACCAGGGACTGGTTTTGTGGAAGACAATTTGTCCATGGATGGAGGTTGGGGATGGGATGTGTATGCACAATTCATAATAGGGTTCACACTCCAATGAGAATCTAATGTTGCCACTGATCTGACAGGAGGTGGAGCGCAGGCGGTAATGTGAGCCATGGGGAGCAGCTGTAAATACAGATGAAGCTTCGCTTGCTGGCCTGTCACTCACCTCCTGCTGTGAGGCCCGGTTCCTAACAGGCCATGGACTGGTATTGGTCCATGGCCCAGGAGCTGGGGAACCCTGACAGAGAGAGAAATGTTATATGTGTGCCGTCATCATTCCTACCCCCCACTATGGTTTTGGTTGCCCTCATTCTAGGCGCTTTCATATCTACATAAAATGAGGTATGGCCATGAAGCTGGCTATTCCCCATGACACGGCCCCAAAAGTAAAGGAAGACATCTTCAAGATCAAACACTTGTTTACCCATTTCTTTCTCTCTGGCTGACACAAGAGCAAGTGACACTCAAAATGGGAACTGCACTATCAGTCTGTACCCTTGAGTGAAGATGGATGACATAGAGCAAATCTCCCAGGTAACCCAAGACAAGCTCATGTGAGTGAAACATACCTGGACTATTTTAAACCATAGTGACTTGAGGGTTGTTTATTCTTGTAGCATAATCTAGTCTATCCTGACTGATACACAAGTCTTAAGATCCCTCAATTTTAGCAAATTCAAACAAACTTTAAAATTGTCGTATTTCATAATTCAAGAAGCAGAGGTAGGTGTTAGAGAACCAATGAAATAGAAGGGATCTCAGCTAGTGTAATTATAGTCCCAACAGTCATGATAGATATCCTTGAAAAGGAGTCAGCATATTCCATCAGCTCACAGACACACCAGTTTGATCTTCAAAAGAAGCTACATAATAAAAAAATTCTTAACATTCCTTCTAGATTTCTTCCTATACATAATATTTCCCTTTGCCTTTTCCTCACTACCACCTGCTGCCTCACATCTAGCATAAAAACTTAGACTTGGCTCTTCGGAGAGAATGTTACTTGCATTTGATTTCTCTCTTCTTTCCCTTAGCCTATCCTGAACCTTCATTGTCTTTCCCAATAGCTGACTTTAGCTCATGCTGTATTTAACATTGGTCTTGTTCATCAAATACTTTAAGCTGGAGTGTACTTGGCCCACACATCGTGCTAAGTCAATGAATGTGGGTGGATGTCTCAAAGATTTTTAAGAGGTCAGGGTCTTATAAGATCCACGATCCTCACCTCTAGATGCTAGAAAACTTAGTGGCAAATGTTGGTGTGAGTCTTCTGTTTCCATCAGGTGCCATCATCACCAACATTCCCATTGTTGAGAGCTTAAATTTTGATATTTCAGCATGTATTTATTGAGTAAACTTTTAAATGCCATAAAAGGAAATAAAACTGACAGTCAGTAAAAATTACTTCTTTCAGAGGGAGAAGTTGACAGCATTTATTTTGTGAAATTGATAATCCAGCTATATATAAGTTGAATTAGTAGAAAGTCTGAATTGTTTCTCTCAACTACACTATGCCCTCCTATTTCAAGAATAATATGTTCTTTAAACATAGTAGCCCAAATAACTCTTTCCCAAACTGCCTTATGAAAGCTTCCTCCAGCATAACCATATTTAGTAGTCACAATGTTGTAATCCTCTCTACTTTCAGCTACTAACTTCTGTACTCTGCATACATTCATTATTAAAGAGCTGGAAAGTCCAACTTATAATTGGCCTTCTGATTAGAGCTTCCTTCCTTCAATCATATTACAATCTCCTTCATTGATAACTTACTGTTTGGGTCTTCATTTCACAACAATTTCAGAAAAAAAAAATTTCAAGTTGTTTTTCAATAGTTAAATACACCAAGGCCAACATATTGAAAACAATCTAAATATTATGGATACATATATTAGTACATAATACAATCTATATACTAAAATAGTGATGAATATGTAATCTTTATAAGAAATAATTCATTGTTTTATAAACTGATTTCAGTAGATTATGATCCCCTATCTATTGCTAGATGACTATCAATAATGATTTTCTTTTTAAAAGTCATTCTATTCAACACATTTAACAATAATTTGTTGTTGACCAGATCTGAGACTGTGAAGGGAGAAAAATATACCTGGGAACACGGTCTCTACTCTCAAAACGCAAACTGATTTGTAATAACTATAATAAGAAAGAAAAAGTAGCAAATGTCCTGACAAAGGTATAAAGTATAAAGGAAGTACACAGTAAAAAAGATTAATTCTAAGGGAATGTGGTAAGAAGCCAGTGCATGTTGAAAGAATGCCATATATAGTATAAAGGCATGGGATTCAAGGCCAAAGGACCAGAGATCACATCTCAGACATGTCCTTTAAAAGCTGAATGACTACAGGCAAATTAATATGTCTAGGCCTACCTTCCCTCATCTATAAAACCAGAAAAATAAAATAAAATAAAAACCAACAAAGTAGCATTTAATACCAAGACAATACTATGAGCATTTAATACACATTAGTTCACTTAATTCTCACAACTCTGCTTGTATACTAATATTACCTTCACTTTACAAATGAGGAAACTGAGGTACAGATTGGTGGAGTGGCGTGTCCAAGGTCCACACTGGTGTGTGACAAGCTGGAATGAAGCAGACAGGCTCCGAGTCTCAGCCACTATTCTGCATTGCTGAGTTATTGTGAGTGTATCCCATACCCTCCATGAGCACAACTTTATACACACTTCATTGACTCCCTTCATAACCCTGTCAGGTGATCACTATCATGACACACACTTACAAAGAGGCACTGGCATATATGTTTTGAAGGCACAGTTGTGTGGCTATAGGTATGATGGAGTACAACACAAGGAGAGAGTGACTGCTGAGAGATGTTTTGAAATAATGAAGTGTCATGGTAATAAAGATGGAAAGGAGGAGTGATGCTGAGATAGCTCAGTGGTTGAGTATTTCTCTCTCAATCACAAGGTCCAGGGTTCCATTCCTGGCCCTGACCCATGCAACCCCATATCCTGAACTGCAGAGCAACTGGTAACCACCAGGATGGCAAAGAAAGTTCTCGTCTCCTATGTGGGAGGCCCCAGGTTCAGTTCTTACCCCGTGAGTCCCCACATCCACCTGTGTGTAATGAAACCATGTCACAAATAATGATGTACAACTATGGAGTCTGCTCTGGGCCCTCCCCCTTCTCTCTGTCTCTCTCCCTCTCTGTCTCTCTCTGTCTCTCTGTCTCTCTCTGTCTCTCTGTCTCTCACTCCCCCCATTTCTCTCAAAAGCAATAAAATATATCTTTAAAAAAAAAAGAAAGAAAGGAAAAGCAAACCAAGGCTCTAGTGGGATCAGCAAAGGATAGCCACATGACAAATCTGGTTTACTACCTGTCTGTGTAAAAGAAGTTTTATTAAAACACAGCCACCCTCAATTGTTTATATATTCTCTGTGGCCAGTTTGTTGACAACAGCAAAATTAAATGGTTGCAATGGAACCTATCTGGCTTACAAAGCCAAAAATATTTACTATTTGGCCCCTTAAAGAAAAACTTTGCCAAGCCTTGCTCTAGAGAAGCCCTGCTGAATAGAAATTTCTGTGATGACAGAAATGTTCTATATCTCCACTGCTCAATAGCGACAGGTGGTTGGCTAAATTTCAATTTAAATCAATTGAAAGTCAGTTAAATTTAAAACTTAGTTCCTCAGTCACACTAGCCACCTTTCAAGTGTTCAGCAGTCACATTTCACTAACATGCCTGTGATACTAAATTTTTTATTTTATTTAATTCTCACTAAATTAAGCATAAATTTAACTAGTCACATGTGGCTACCAATTACCTACCATACTGGATAGTACAGTTCAAAGGGATTTCAAGGTGACAGAGGAGGTCCCCAGAGTCAAATACTAAATACAGGTCAAATAAGGTAAAGACTGCAACTCAACCCATTAAGTTAAGCATCAAACAGGTATGACGCTCTTTGAGAGAGCAGTTGTGTGGTCATGAGGACTGAGGTGCCCTAGCACTGGATGCAGGAGTTGAGGAGAGAGAAGGACCTAGAATATAGACAGTATGTCTGAGAAGTTAGGATACAGAGAGGAGGCTATGCTGACTTCCCTTTAGCATGTGCAAGTCTTTCAATTGTTTTATAATTAAAAGAGAAGGGTAACAGTGACAGTAGCTAAGGGGTGAAGAGTTGCAAATTAATAAAAATATTGTTTATCATTTCAAAGGCAATGACAAGTGGGACAAGGACAAAAATAAGGCAAAGTTCAGGATGTTTTGGAAGTGCGAGTACATTAGTGCCATTGAAGTAGGTAGGGGGTGTGTACTTGGAGTGGGAGGAAAACATGTTCTAAGGCAAGAAAAAACAGTGCAAGCCTCTTCTTAATACCCTAAATGCCTTGTTAAGGGGAAGCTAGTAAAGTGTTTTGAGCAGAGGAATGTCCTGATCAGAAATGAGTATCAGGTCAGACTGGAGAGGCAAATGAGAAAAAGGAATCAGTTAAGATGTACTAACTAGGGGAAGCCGGGATGGCTCAGTGGGTTAGGCGCTCACTTTGCAGTGCCGGGACCGAGGATCGAATCCCGGCCCTGGCCCATGTGGACCCATGTGCTGAACTGGGGAGTGCCCCAGTTCAGTTCTCTCTCTGTCTCTGTATCACTCTTTTTCTCTCTCTCTCTGTCAAAAAAAAAAAAAGATGTACTAACTAGCCTAGAAAGTCATGGTATGTAATAAAAATGTGGAGAAAGGACTGTTAGAAAACAAATGAAAAGGAACCAGAAGTAGGAGGTTGAGTGATATCCAAAAGAACAGGTTTTTATTATCATCGGCTATCAAGGTTATGTCCTCTTTTAAAGAAGATTGGGAATAAGAATAAGAAATAAAAAATAAAAAAATAATAAAAAGAACAGTTTTGATGTGAGGGAGGGAACTACCATTTTGTTTATCACTGATAACGTGCCAGGTTCTGAGTTTAGCAATTCATAGACAGCAAATCATTTCATTGGCATGCTATCCCTTGAGGAAGACAATGTTATTCCCATTTTACACAAGACAGATGAAGCTGAGAGAGGTCTAGTAACTTCCCAGAATCATAAGATTAACATGTGGCAGACTGGAACCTAGTGCTTTCTGAATCCCAGGAAAATTTAAGACATTTCCAAGTTTACATGTCTGTGTGCTTTTTTGAGTAATTCTTGTATTTCCACTAGAGGCTCTTTCCTGTGGGCAGAAACCATGTGCTAGCTCATTAATGGCACAAAGACGATGTCCAATAATTATTCTCAAATAAATGCCTGCAAGTGTGAATGGAAGCAGTACCCTCCTGACACATTAACACAAATAAGAAAAAGAGTCTCATAAGGTAAACGCTCAGCAAAAACAATCACTAGCTCAAAAGACTACTATTGCTCACAAACAGAGAAGGCTTTAAACATTTTTCAGAGGGCATCATCTTGCTTTATTCACACAGTGACATCTCATCTAAATTACAGACACTGGGCCTTGGGCAGTATCAACTGAATGTTCCAGGAAACCCTCCAAATTGGGTAATTGCTTACTTGGGGCAGTATAATAACCTTATGGTAATTTAACCACTAGGGATATTGTTTTTGAAAAAGTACTTGGAAAGTACAACTCTCTATAGGACAATTAATTTAACAGAGAAACCTAACGTAAAGAAAGAGACGTTCTTTAGCTCCACTAATCCCTTATACATGAGCGAGTACACACACTCAGAACCCAGCCCCTTCCCAACAGCTCTGGCAGGGTTGCCCCATCTCGACATGAAAGAATAGCCCAGACAGCTGCACCCTTGCCAGCTCATCTCGGATTAAAACTGAGTGAATTGCCAATGGTGAGACATGCAGCCAACAGAAAAAAGAATAGAAAGAAAGACTTTCAAGAAATCAATACCTGTTATCTGAACTGGATCCACTGTCAATGAAGAGAAAAGGCATAAATGAATCATCTTAAAGGTCCTCCGGTGAGTCATGCCTGACAGTTAAATTCAAAGCAGAAGGTGAGGACACCATTTGATCTTGTTTATTTTATTTTTAGTCTAGAGGAAATGCGGGAAGAACAGAATCAAAGCAAAAAGAAAATAATTTGGTTCAACATAAAAAAAGATAAAATTATACTTAAATTAATACTAAAGGTCAAGAAAAAAAGATAAAAAACATATACATTTCAAGGCATACATTTATTAAAATTTAAATAAAAATAAATATAAACTTAGAAGTGTATTGTAAAGGGTAGTGAACTTCATTAGTCAGTCATTTTCAAGAAAGCATGCAGGTCACTCAGGAGCAGAGAGTGGTCCTCAATCAACCAACTCAGAAATCAGTCATGATGAGCTCATAGGGAACCAAACTCTACACCAGAGCACGTTCCTAGAAAACCAGACCCACAGAGCAAGATGCCCACAGAGATACCAGATAGGTAACCCCAGAAACCTGAAAACTACCCAGAGAACCGGAAGGGGGCAGAAGAGGAAGCATACTCCCCAAAGTCACCTGGTGTTTGGTGGAGAAAAGGGAAGATGCCTGTCAGCATTCAATGCTGATAACAATGAAGTGATGAAGAAGAAACCAAAAGGAAAGGGAGGCAGGGAGAAAGGAGAACAAAGAGCTGCCCAAACACCATGCAGAGGAGGAGAAAGCTGATTTGTTGACATGGTGGTATCTTACCCTGATTGAAGAGAAATGGGAAGAAGGGAGAAGCAGGTAAGGACTGAAACCAGCACGCTCTAAACGGAGGCTTTTAGGACTGCATATTTTCCCACTTCCATGTTACATCTTTGTCTTAGCTATCCATTTCTTTCTTTTGGAAGCTATAACTCATGCAGAAGGACACACTGCAATGTTCTGATGAAACTCCACTCTACAGCTGAGGCTCCCAGAAGGCAGACACCACATTCATGAACTCATTCTGCACAACACTTAGCTCACATCCACAGAGAGATGTTCGATACAAGCTCTTATTAAAAAGGAGGAAAACAATCATTCTAGAATGTCTGAGAACTTTTTGTTCCCATTGAGCCTTTTAATTCTTCTGAGATTATTTCTATGAAGATTGCATAATTGGGGGAGATAAACAGGGAGCATCAATTTTGTTTATTACTGAAAATAAGAAGATGTGAAGCAAATATGACACAATGTTAGGATTTTACAGAGCCCAGTGTTCAGTGTCCACTAAACTGCTAACTCGCAACAAAAAAGACTATGGGACCTTATTTGCAATATTTATTAATCTTTTTTCAAGAAAAAATTTTAACAAAATATATCAGAAGGTATATAAATTCTCCTTGACCCAGAAATCTAAGAACTTGTCAGCAGGAAGGCAGATAGAGAAATCTTTGGAATGCTATGTCCAAAGATGCAAGTATATCTGTCTGTTTCTAATAGCAAATAAAGAGAAATTACCTAAATGACGACATGAAGAAATTACCAAATAATTTTACATTTACCCAAGATGTTAATATATTCTGCATACACTAAAATCATTCAATAAAAAATAGAGGAATAGAATGGAAAATCACAACTTATTACAAGGGGAAAATGAGATATCAAATAGTATAGATAGTATAGTTCCATTTTTCTATAAAAACAAACAGAGGGATGCTGGGATAAGCTCAACACGTTGAGTGCTTGCCTTGCAACGGCAAGGTCCAGAGATCAAATCCCAGCCCTGGTCCATGCAAACCCACATGCTGAACTAAGGCATACAACTTGTAACGGCCAGTATGATAGTGAAGGTTCTTGATTCCCATGAGAGAGGCCCCCAATCGATTCCACCCTATGCAGCCCCACATCTACTGGTGTGGAATAAAATTTTGTCAAAAAACTAATGATGTACAACTATGGAGACTGCTCTGAGCCATCCCCCCTTCTCTCACTCTCTGTCTCTCTCTCTCTCTCACCTTCTCTCAAAAAAGCAATAAAATAAAACTCTAAAAAAAGAAAGAGACCTATTGTCAAACAGACTGACAAACGGACATAAGTTATAAATTTTAAAAAGGCAAACATATACACATTCAAAAAAACAGGAGTGTGTGTAAAACTGAAAAATCTGAATAAGGTTTGTACTCTAGTGAACTGTACTATCAATGTCAATGTTGGTATTGATAATGTACTATAGTTATACAAGATGTTACCCTTGGATGAAGCTGGGGACAAACAACTTCCCTGTACTGTTTTGCAACTTTTATGAGTCCACAATTATTCTAAAATAAAAATTAATATACACATATGACTGAGGGAAATATACCAAATATACCAAGATATATACTGAGAATGTATTTAGATATTAAACTACAGCTGATTTTCCATCTATTATGGCTTTTCTAAATTTAACTAATTAAAATTTAAAGTAATACTGCTTCTTTGTTGGGAAAAAAAAATGAACCTAAATTTCAATCAAATTAAAAAAAAAAAAAAAAAAAGCACGAACCAAAATTATTCAATCAGAATAAAGAAATACAAAATGCCGGGAAACCAGGATGGCTCAGTGGGTTAAGCACTCACTTTGCAGCCCCGGGGACCAAGGATGGAATCCCGGCCCCGGCCTGTGCAGATCCATATGCTGAACTGGGGAGTGCCTCCAGTTCAGTTCTCACCGGGGTGAGACCCCGGCCCAGTTCCTGCCCTGTGCAGCCCCAAGCCCACCTGTGGAATGAAACTATGTGGAAAAACCAATGATGTGCAACTATGGAGACTGTTCTGGGCCCTCCCCCTTCTCTCTGTCTCTGTCTCTGTATCTCTCTCTCTCTCTCTCTCTCTCTCTGTCAAAAACAATAAAAATAAATCTTTAAAATAAAAAAAAAAAGAAATACAAAATGTCAATGAAAAGTAATTCAAACTTAGGTCTCAAACTTAGGCCTTATGATTATAAAACCTCTGCTCTTTTTTTTTTTATATTTATAGAGAGTAATTATTTTATCTTCAGTGCATATTTATTTCTATTT
>PVKE010048634.1:0-11521 GCA_004027555.1 Craseonycteris thonglongyai | reverse complement strand
CTCTCTCTCTCTCTCTCTCTCTCTCTCTCTCTCTCCCTCTCTCTCTCCCTCTCTCTCTCCTTCTCTTTCCCTCCCTCCCCCAATTCCCATCCTACTCATCTTGTAGGAACTGAATAATGACTTATATGAAAATCCTTCTTCTCTCTTAGTGGTGCCCCCCACCCCACACACATCCAAACAGGAACTGGGAACAAAAGATAGGCGTGAAAACAATGGAATCGGAAACAGTAGATGTAGCAATGAAGCTAACGGTAAATCAGCATAGCCAGGCAGGGGGGTGGGAAAGCACTGTTAATAAGATATATACCACCAGAAGCAGTTTAGTATTGCATGTATAATGAGCAGGGAGGTATTCTCAGCCTTTAAGTGCTCTCTGAAGTGCTTTCAAGAGCTTGGGCAAACTTATATTTTATGCAAATCAAAGCTGTCTAGGTAAAACACACCATCTTAATTTTCACAAATATTAAAGCAAAAGCCCAGACTGAAGAAAGCACAAGGTGTCTAGGGGAAAAGAAGGAGGCTTAGTCGTAGCTTCCTAGTTTAATTAGTTTAGGTGCCAATGACTTCATAGAGTTCCTGATATTCTGTGGTGTGTGAGGAAAGAGGTGGCCAAAGAATAAAGCATATAAAAGTAAAAAATCATCTTGAAGGAACTGAATAGCTTGCTTATTTCTCTAAAGAGAATTCAGCTGCATTTGTTTAGTGAGTAAACAGGGAGTTTTTTTTGCAGGTGACTGATTCTTTCTACATTTACAAGGTTTCTAAGGGCCTTGATGTAAGAACAGAGAGATCCCTTTAAAAAATCTCATACAAATGTTTAAAAAAGGAATATCTGACAAAATATATAGAAACCAAATGTACACGTGTCCAGTGCCATTTATGTGCTAAGAAACAATCAATTATTTAATGTAAAAACTAAGCTCTTATTAGTAAACTGAATCAGATTCACTCATTCATGCACACATATATTCGTCCCTCCATATATCCGTTCATACATCCAACATTTCTTAAATGTCTGTTATTTCCAGGGTCTACAGAAATGTACCTAAATTTTGGAGACAGAAATGATGAACCTATTCCAGCAGATATCACACAAAACCTTTTGGAAACATGGTGGTGGAGAGAGTATCAGTTTGTTATATAAATGAGTTTGCCTCTAGACTAAACTATTTATACCAGGACTTGTCTAGTGTGGGCTCAAAATGGGGTCCAGATTTACTAATTCATTTTTCAAAATTATTTGGTGTCCATACTGGACTTCTTGGCTTTCAGATATGTTCTGAATTATACCTGAGAGAAAAGTGCAAGTGAGTCGTTAATATGTAATTTAAGGAAAAGGGGGAGAAATCAGAGATGCTTTTCTTGTACAAATTTAAAACTTCAGTAAATGAGTTTATGAAAGTTACATAGAGTCTAATTCTAGTTCTAAAACAACTCTTAAATCTTCATAAACTTCTCTAAACTCTAAGGTCAGAAGAACAATTTAAAAGTCAGATAAGTCTTGACTCACATGTCCTAATTGTCTCAATTTTTAGTGTTTTCTTTTTCAGTGTTTCTATGAAATGATGCTAGAGTGTTGGCATAGGTTTATTAATCATAGGCCATGTACTATTTATTTCCCAACGATATTTGTCAATTGGCAAAGAACCCATATGATGGTGATAATGATGATAATGGGGCTATACCTTGTACATATCAGGAGTTTAATACTTATTTTAAGAATTGGTATATGAATGAATAATTGTTTGTGTTCATGGAATACTACAAAGCATTTTATCATATAGTACCTGATTCGATTCATAAAACAATCATGTGGGAAGAATAAGAACTATTAATTCTACTTCAGTGGTGAAGCCTAAAGTGGTTAAGATATTTGCCCAATGACCCACAGCTAATACATAATTAAAAGCAAGGCTTTCTGGCCCCACCTTATTGCACTTTCCTTACTGAAGTCTTCGCGAAAATGGTTTCTGTATTTTTTATATTATTTAGGTGTATATTTAAAAATAAGTTCATAGAAGCTTGAGCATTGGACTGTGCTGACCCATGCCTACAGATTCTGATTTAAAGTTCTCCTCACTAGATTATCAGAACTCTTCTCAAAAGATACTCCCCTTTTAGAAACCACTCAAATAAGGTGAAGCCAGGTTTTTTCCCCAGGGTTTTATTTCAGTGTTTTCACTGACAAGTATTAGCTCTGCTGTTTTGCAAGTGCCACTCTTGACTAGTCATTTCTTCTTCAACTGTTGTTTAATGCCAACAGGTTGTTTCAATACATTTTTTTTTTCTTTTTGGTTGCACTACAGAAAGCATAAGGGAATAGCTTAACGCATGTGAGGCTACTAGGAAACGGTGGTTGAATCTGTTTTCATCCACAGCAAATCAAAGATCCCTGACCCTATAATATACTTGGTGAATATGTCACTGACAGATGTACTTAAAAAAAAAAATCTTTACTCAGTCACAGAAAGAAATATGGTGGTTTTCTTAAAACATCAATCAGCACAGTAAAACTTTGTCACCTCAATCAAAGACAGAACATATCAGAAAATTTGAGCAATCCTTCCTATTTAAATTGTATTCTAGGAAATAGCACTTGTTATCACCAGGGACCTTGTTAAAATGCAGACTCTCAAGTCTCACAATTAAATTTCATCAATTAGAATCTGCATTTCAACAAGGTTTTCCATGCAGTTTCTATGCACATTGACAATCTGAGAAATGATGTCCTAGACTCTGGATCCCAGGGAGAAACCTCAGAGCTCATCAGCAGGTAATCCATTCTTTGTAATTCAGAGTTCGGAAATCAATTTTTCAATGAATTAGTCAGTTTATTCATTTATTCAACAAATACATATTTCAGTTCCTACTTATGTTGTGATAAAAATATATATAATCATGCTCTTATACAACTTTCAAACTAGTGGAATACACAGAACTTGAAGCAAAGAAAAAAAAATAGTGATCGTAAACTCTTAAGTGATAAAGCTAGACAAGAGCAGTGGTTCTGAAATTTGATCATAACTACTAGTCACCTAGAGAAGTCATTAAAACAGATGATTGGGCCTCAACCCCATACACCCCCCCACCCCCACCCCAGAGCTGTGTTTCAGTCAGTAAAGAATGCTGCCTAAGAATATGCATGTCTAGTCATCCAGGAAGCTGAGATGGCTCAGCGGGTTAAGCGCTCACCTTGCAGCCCCAGGGACAAAGGATCAAATCCCAGCCCCGACCTGTATGGACCTATATGCTGAACTGGGGTGTGCCTTTTATATGAGAAGCCCCCAGTTTAGTTCTTATCCCCCTAGTTTGGTTCTTGGCTTGAGGGGGTGCATCTCCCATTCAGGAGGCCCCCAGCCCAGTTCCTGCCCTGTGTGCACCCCCCTACCCATCTGTGTGGAACTAAACTATGTCAAAAACTGATGACATACAACTATGGAGACTGCTCTGGGCCCTCCCCCTTCTCTCTTTCTCTCTCTGTCTCATCAAAAACAAAAAATAAATCTTTAAAAAGTCTATCAGTCATCCAGATGCTACCAACCCAATGACAACGCTTTGCCTATAAATATATAGAGTATAAAAGTAAAACATTGAGTTGACCAGAAGCTAGGAAAGTAGCTAGTTGAATAGTGAGGTAATGAGTATCAGGGGGATTTAACAAGCATCAGAACTCTGAGGTAAAAGGGGCAAGAGAGAGAAAGTAAGGAAACAAGAAATCACTGAGAGAGTGAGGAGGGGAAAATAAAAAGGTTTAGGGAGTGAAATGAGGCCAGTGCACCTGGAAGGTAGGGACCAAAAGGAAGTGATTTAACAAGTTGAGAGAGAGAAAAACTCAACCATGAAGAATCTTATCATTTATTAGACTGATTTTTGTTTTTAGCTGAAAGGCCTAAATGAAACTTTAAAGCAGGGGTGTCCAAACTTTTGGCTTCCCTGGGTCACATTGGAAGAAGAATTATCTTGGCCACACATAAAATACACTAACACTAAGGATAACTGATGAGCTAAAAAAAAATAATAATAAATTTAAATAAAAATAAATTTAAAAATCTCATGATGTTTTAAGAAAGTTTACGAATTTATGTTGGGCCACATTCAAAGCCGTCCTGGGCAAAGTGTGGCCGTGGGCTGTGGGTAGGACAAGCTGGCTCTAAAGTGTTCTTAAGTATAAAGATTATTAAATAATCAAGTTTGCAGTTTTTAGACTTGTCCGATGGGAAATGTACCTCATCTGTATGAGATGACCTGTGAAGAGAATATGGCTGTACTATGGGAAGAAGTAAGAGAGGCTTAGTTTAAAGTGGTGGTGGTGGTAGTGGAGAAAAACCACTGAAACTCACTTGGACAGCTTTGTGTAGTTGTGATTCACCCCTGTGGCACTCCTCGCCCTGGTACACTGGCAGCACTGAAGACAGGGACCTGAATTTTTTATGTGAATTCTAGGTTCTGGAGGAAGCAGGTACTGTGTTGGTCTGTTTTGATCTTCCTGGGGTTCCCTGACAGACTGACCCAAGAACGTTGACTTGGTGTGGCCTAACGGGGAACTCTTTTAGTGTTAAGCAACAATTTTACAGAGAAAATTTCTCAAAATAATTTCAAGGCAAATAAACAAGCTTCTGCCACCTGGGGTAAAGGACAAACAATAGGCAAGCTGAAAGCCTGGGAAGAAAAGCTAGGGAGTTAGATGCCTTGTGGAATAAAAGCTCTGAACAACTGCTTGATATGCCAGGGAATTTGGAAAACCGCACATATGCAAAGGGTAGAATCCATGCTTAAGGGTAGAATGCATGCTCAAAAAAGACCTAAGTGATCATAAACTTTCGACTCTGGCTAAAATTTAGTTTCAGACCAAGAAGGAAGTGAAAAGGCTGAGCTAGAGTTATGAATGAACTAGGTAAGCATGGATGGGCTGTCCCAAATGGAACCATTTGCCAGTGACAAAGAAAATTTTTGTTCACTTATTTGTTTTTTTCTTGGATCTAGAAGCTTAACAAATTTGGTAAAACCAGTAGCTGACCAGTATCTAAATTGACATAGATTTCTGAGACCACACATAACAAATAATATAATTTTTACATGAATAGTTTATTAACGAAACCAATACAACCCAGAACAAGCAATAATACCAAATCGGGGGCCAGGGACTGGGAAGGAGGACAAAGTCTAATTTCCAGAGGTACCAAAAACATAATATTAAAAATATTACATTTCAACAACCACAACAATGAAAACAATTTGGTACGTAAGAAACAAGAAACTATAACCCTTTAACATACAAAGGGAAACAGAAACTGATACTGAGGAAGCATAAATATGGGTATATAAAACAACTTTAAATCAACTACCTTAAATATGTTCAAAAGCAAAAGAAAACTGTAAAAAAATAACTAAAAAAATAATTACTCAACAACAAGAATATCGATAAAAAGACAAAAATTATAAAATAGAACCAGAAGAAAATTCTAGTGCTAAAAAGGACTATAAATGAAATGCAAAATTCTCTAGAGAACTCAACAAAATAGTGAGCAGCTAGGAGAGAGAATCCATTAGCTGGAAGACAGGACAATTGAATTGTCCCAACTGAGGAGCAGAGATATAAATGAATAAAGAAAAAGGAGTAAAGCTGAAAAAAATTGATGGGTGTCAGATAGGGGGGTGGGGGGGGTGTGAGGGGAAAGGTTGTGAAGAGTGGTAAAAAATGGTGAAAGGGATTAAGAGGTACAAATTGCCAATTATAAAAGTAATCGTGTGTTATAAAGTATGGCATAGGAAATACGGTCAATATTGTAATAACTATATGTGGTTTCAGGTGGGTATACTATTTATCAGGTGATCACTTCATAAGATATATAAATGCCTAATCACCATATTGTTTATCAATTGTATTTGAAAAATAAAATTTAAAAAGTCAATCCAAATTGGAAAAGAAGTAAAACTATTTATTGATGGTAGATAGCATGATCTTATATAGAGAAAATTCTAAAGAATCACGTGAAAAGAATAGAGCTAATAAACAAATTCCTCAAATTTTCAGGACATAATAAAAACATAAAACTCAGTTATGTTTCTATACATTAGCAATAAACAATTTCAAAAAGAAAAAAAACAAAGCTTTTCTAAGAAAAAAGTATAAAGCTGGGGGCAATCTCATTCCCTGACTTAAATCTGTACTACAAAGCCTCAAAAATCAAAAAAGTCAGTGAACAGATCCACCAGGCAGAAGATCAGTAAGAACATAGGACTCACAACACCATCAATCCACTGTGTTTAGTTGACATCTATGTGCTACTTCATAAGATAACAGCAGAATATACATTCTTTTTAACTCACATGGAACATTCACCAATATATGCTACATTTTGAGCCATTAAAAATAAACAACACCTTACTTTTAAACATATGGCAATTATATAATAACTGCTGTCACACCACAATGAAATTAAACAGGAAATCCATAAACAAGAAATAACAGAAAAAATCCCCAAATATCTGGAGATTAAAAGCACACTCTTTTTTTTTTTTTAAGATTTATTTATTTTTATTGTTCTTGACAGAGAGAGATAGAGACAGAGAGAAGGGGGAGGGCCCAGAACAGTCTCCATAGTTGACAGCATTAGTTTTCCACATAGTTTCATTCCACAGGTGGGCAAGGGGCTGCACAGGGCAGGAACTGGGCCAGGGTCTCACCCCAGTAAGAACTGAACTGGGGGCACTCCCCAGTTCAGCATGTGGGTCCGCACGGGCCGGAGCCAGGATTCGATCCTCGGTTCCTGGGGCTGCAAAGTGAGCACTTAACCCACTGAGCCATCCCAGCTTCCCCTAAAAGCACACTCTTAAACACATAGGTAAAAAAAAAAAAAATTTAAGACAAAAATCTTAAAAATATTTTAAACTAAATGAAAGTGAAATATATATAAAAAAATTGGTGCAATACATCAAAAGCTGTTTTTAGAGAATAATTTATAGTACTGAATACATACATCAGACAAGAAAGACTAAATTAATAATATAAGTTTCTATCTTAAGCAAATAGAAAAGAGCAAATTAACCGAAAATACACAGGAATTATCTTCTGGAAGGTGGATCCCTTGTAGTACAGGCTTCCCCTCCCCGGGTGGGTGCTCTAGGAACCCATCTGCCTCACTGCACCAGTGGGCAGTGTTGTGAGAGGTCGCATTTGGCTTCAGTGAATTGTTTTTGGAGACACAAGTGCATTTGCCCACTTCATGATGGTGATATATGTGAGCAGCGTGCAGCATGGCAATGCACTCGCCCACTCCATGCTGAGTGTTCAGCAGATTTGACCAAAAAAACTGCACGAGCCCCATGCCCCACCCTCCTATTCACCCAGTCTTGCCCCGGGTTACTTTTTTTTGTTTGTTTCCTAGTTGAAAAATGTTCTTAAAGGAAAACGTCGTGCCAATGTGGAAGAGGTGAAACAAAGAACCGTAGAAGCACTAAAAAGCATCATAGCTGACAGTTCAAAAACTGTTTTGAGCGGGGGAAGAAGTGTCTTGATAGGTGTATCGCATCCAACGGAAAGTACTTTGAAGGGGACTGAAGTTTAAACATGTAAGAGTAAATACATAACTTTTTACAAATAAATTCCAGGATTTTTAGGGGTTCCCCCTTGTGAGTTCCCGAAGACAATAACAAGCATTGGTGAGGATGTAGAGAAAATAAACCCCTCAAACTTTGCTGTTTGGCACATACAAATGGTGAACGCAGTTTGGAAAACTATTTGGCAGTTTCTTAGAAAATCAAATATAAATTTACCATTTGGCCAGATATTCCACGCCCAGATAACTGCCCAAACGACTAAAAAGGTATTTCTGTACAAAGACCTGTACATGGATGCTCATAGCAGCATTCTTTTTTTTTTTTAAGATTTATTTTATTGTTTTTGACAGAGAGAGACAGAGAGAAGGGGGAGGGCCCAGAGCAGTCTCCATAGTTGTCCATCATTAGTCTTCAACATGGTTTAGTTCCACTGGTGGGCAGGGGCCACACAGGGCAGGAACTGGGCTGTGGGCCTCCTGAATGGGAAGTGCATCCCAGTTCAGCATATGGGTCCACACGGGCTGGGGCTGGGGCCAGGATTTGATCCTCAGTCCCCGGGGCTGCAAAGCGAGTGTTTAACCTGCTGAGCCATCCCAGCTTCCCCTGCAGCATTCTTCATAATAGCCAAAAAGTGGAGGTGGGATGTGATGAAGGGAAAACCAATGTCCTTCATTTGGGGAATGGTTATACAAAGGCTGGCATATTTACAAAAGAATATATTCAGTGCTGGGAGGAAAGGAAAAAGCACTGATACATGCTACCACACAGGACCTCCAAATTACTACACGAGGTGAAAGAATGCAGACATAGATCACATTTTATATGAATATTTTACATGATTGATCCCAAAAAGACAAAGCTATAGGGACAGAAAATGTATTAGTGTGTGCCTAGGGCTGGGAAGCAGAGTTACTACAAGTGAACCCCAGGTTTCTTTGGGGGATGATAGAAATATTCTAAAATTAGGTTATTGTGATGGTTGCACAACTCTGTAATTTTCTGAAAATTGTTGAATTATATCCTTAAAATGACTGATCTTATTGTATGAAAATTATAACTCAATAAAGCTGTTAAAACTTAAATCATTTGTTATAGCAAACATGTAATTAAAAAAAAAATTTATGTGCTTGAGAAGAATGTGTATTATTGTACTGTTGATTACACGTTAATGGTGTTATTCAATCACATACTTTGGCAATAGATCTTACCTTTTGCTTTATAATTTTCTCAAATTTTGCTTTATTTATTTTGAGGCTATTTTACTAAATGCACTTAAATTTTTAAATTATTTTTCTTGTGAATTAATCTTTCATTTATACTTTACTTATTAATGAATTTTGTCATAAACTTTGCTTGTCAGAAATATACTTACTGCAGAAGTAAGTAGGGTAGTATTTAACTTGGCATTTCAGTATCACTCCCCCTTTTTTTAGCGGTGTTTTGTGGGCCAAAATCCATCTATCTTGCCAAATATTCCATGTGTACTTGAAAAGAATGTACACTTTATTGTTGATGGGTGGAATAGTCTACAAATGTCAATTAGGTAATGTTAATTAATTTTGTATTTCAAGTCCCCTAAATCCTTAAGTATATTCACAAATTCTCATGTCATATCAGTAGTTACCATAATATTTATTTCATTATCAAATAAAAATTGTCTATATCAAAAAGCAACTCTGAATTTATCATGACTGTAATTTCTTCAGTTTTGGTAGATTTTACACCATATGTATGTGTGTATAACACTGTACATTGTAACCGAAATCATCAGTATGTGGATTCATGTTACAAAATGTATAAAATCACAATTTATTCTTATTTTGGAAAGTTTTAATTTGAACATACATTTTATATCTCTTTATTTAGATCACAAATAAGTTTATTCTTTCTTTGAGTTTCTGATTCAGTTCATTCCTATGCAGCGTGGTATCTGTGACAAAACATATTATCACAATGCCATTTTGCCTTTGATTATTAAGTGTTTGGTAGCCATACCTTGGTCTCAAGAAAATCTGCAATTGGAATTAACAGTACAGAAAAAAAAATGTTTTTAAATTCTTTCATGTTGAACCACTGTGAGTTGGCAAGAACACGAGATTATGAAATTAATTGTCTTCTATTTCTTCTGCAAGTTCCATAAACTATCAGTGATTCATAGCATCTTTCAAATAGGCTAAATACTGCCCACCACTATATCCATGACAGCTGTAAAAGTTTCTTCAGAAACCAAGCACAAATAGTTTCAATATATATAATAGAGCAGTTGAACTATTAAGGAAAACATCGGTCCCTTCTTTTAGCGTTCCAATAATTATTTATATTTTTGACCTAATATAGCTGAAGCACTGTTTGTTAAAATTAATCTCACATCTAGTTTTAATTCTTCATCAACACAAGTAAAAGTCTAAAAGATAATTCCACCACAAATTTAAATTTATACCCTGTAAAATGACAACTCTTTTTCAGTTGGAAGTCCTTTGGTGCAAAATTTTTATCATAACTTTTAATTGCCCAGTGTTGAATATATTACCTAGCTCTCCGAAAGTTTAAAAAAAAAGTATTTATACTTTTTCAATTTTGAGTTCTTCTCTTTAGGTCTTTTTTTAATGAAGAATTTGTATTCTACATATAAGTATTCGGCGGCAAAAGTGAAGATCAATTATTTGTAAAACATTTTTTTTTTAGTATTTTCTCACAATTTTCTAATAAAATTTAAATAACGGAAATGATTTATCTTCCTATCTAAACATTGTCTTCTTTTTCTTGTAAGAATATTAGACATTTTATACCTGAATAGAAGAGGACTCTCACCAGACAAGGAATCTGCAGACACCTTGAACATTTGTAGTTTAAACCACCTAGACTAAGACACTTCTTCTCTATTTCACTTCTAGGAACATCATGCTCAACCAACCGAAGTCATAGGTCTGCATAAGTCAGACAGTTCTGACTCCTGCTTCTACACCGCTGTCTACTACGGTAACCACACACTTGACTTTCAGCAGTAGAGTGCAAACACATGGCCTGTGCCCACCCTGAGATCTAATTACTCCCATTGCGTTTCAGTTTCCCAGTTCAGTTACTGTTGTTCCCACTATAAGATCTAGCTTCAGAAAAAAAAGTGATCACAGAGCTTATCAAGGATGTTGGGGTTCCACTCAAAAATTTCTGGCTCACAGCAGTGGTTGTTAGAAATGTGTCTTCTAGACCCTCTCACTATGGCAAATTCTGTCCAACATTCCAGTCTCCTAAACCTTTTAATTATTTTTTACATAAAACCAAGGCAGAGCCAGTATTTTCCATTTAGTTCACCTTTTGGTCTATGGTTCAACCAACCAAGCAACCAAGCTGTTCAATCCCTACCTAAATTCCCAAGCTATGACATTAGATGCAGTATCTCTGGTAAAAAATCGAACTAAATCCTACTTTATTTTCCTTCTACCATATCCCATGTCTTTAATATGGATCTCTATACATAGTCCCCGAATTTCTATATAAATTAGAAAATTCCAGTAGTTCTTTTGAAGTGTAACACACTTCCCCATGGGGCACATTTTGTACATTTAAGGCCCTGCTCTGACTTGAGTGTAATAATAGTTACTGTTCTAGAAACAAAGAGGCGTGGTATGGATGGGTCCTTGGAAGACATTGTCTTACATGGCAGCTGTCTCTGGGGAGGCCATTAACAGTGTTCTCAGGGGATGAGAGCTAATTCCTTCAGATGTGAATAAAGAAGCTGCTACCCCTGGGAATAAGAACTTGTATTTGGGGTGTGGAGGCCTTTTCCACTGGCAAAGACAACTCATCAGATTTTAGGGGCTCATATTTTTCAGACTCAACAGGACTTCTTTATTTTTTATTTTATTTTATTATTTTTTTAATTTATTGTTAAATTTGATGAGGTTACATTGGTTGGTAACAATTAGACAGTTTACAGATGTACAAGTCCACCTCACATCAT
>PVKE010048633.1:0-11524 GCA_004027555.1 Craseonycteris thonglongyai | reverse complement strand
AAAAAAAAAAAAAAGTGGAAGAATTTTAAGAGCTAAGTGAAAGAATCCTATCTGAAAAGGAGATATATTATATGATTTCAGCTATCTGCTATTCGGGGAAAGGCAAAACTATGGGGATAGTTTAAAGATCAGTGGCATTGGGAAAGGGAAGGATGAATGAACAGGTGGGGTACAGGGGATTTTCAGGGAACTAAATCTATTCTACATGATACTATAGTTGTGTATACATATTATTGCCCATGTATCAAAGCCCATAGAATGTACAATACACAGAGTGAATCCTAATGTAAACTATGGACTTTAGTTAATAACAACATATCAATATTGTCTCATCAGCTATAACAAATGTCTAACTAATGCAAGATATTAATAACATGGTAAATTGTGTAGGGTTGTAGGTGGAGAAGTTATAGAAATTATTCGTGTTTTCTGTTCAAATTTTCTGTAAACCAAAAACTGCTCTAAAAATAAATTATATAATAAAATAATTAGGAGAAACAAAATTGTAGTTTAGAGTTTGGTCATAAATTCAATGATCTAAACATTTCACAAAATTTCTTTTGACCATCCACATTATCTTTCAACTACCACTAAATGCCTCGATTTTCTTAGTAGGAAAAACCCCAGAGAAAGTTACAATATTCACTAAATTATTTTCTTTTTCTCTCTTTAACCCTTTTTATTTCCAAAATTCAACCAAAGCTGTTCTTAATAAAATCTTTGATGACATATACGAGTATATTGCCAAAAACTGATTAATTTTCAGATACCTAAAATGTTGGATACAGACCACCACTTCCAATCTCTTGAGACATTTTATTTACTTTCCTCCCACAAACTTTTTTTTCCCTTCCTCACTGGGGTTTTCTCAGTCCTGTTTGCTGGTGTTTCCTCATTTGTTTGACCTTTAAAGGTTAAGAATGCCCTGGAGCTTTGCCTTAGGACTGCTTTCCTTGTTTCTGCACTCATTCAGCCTGTGAGCTTTACATTACAAATACAAGCTAATGAGTCACAAAGTTTAATACTCAAGCCAATCTCATTGCTGGAATATACATTATTTTATCCCAATTTTTACTCAGCATTTTCAGCTTTACCTTATCTCAAGTTGAATCCTTCTTACACCAAACGTGTTCCTCTTGATCTCCATAATCGCCCTATATTTTTTTAGTTGCCTGGACCCAAATCACAGATCCATAAATCTATTTTTATAAACCACTGTCAATATGTCAGCAGTATCATTGACACTACTTTTAAAATATATGCAAAATATAAATACTTCTCAAATCTCCATTTGTTATCTTTATTCTATGAATATTTCAAGTCATCATCATTTATTTCTGGTCAAGTTAATGAAACACCCTGAAAACTGTTTTTTTTTTTGTTTTTTTTTTCACTTCTGCCACTGCATCATTACAGACTCTTCTCCATGGTGACCCATCTCATTCAGAGTAAAAGTCACAGACTTGGCACTGGACTATAACATTTGATACCACAGCAAGTTGATGGAAATACATAAGCCATATTTGAAATGTTACATGTTTTGGTATCTGCAATATTTTTAAGAAACATAGAAAGGTAAAATTAATTTAAATGCATTTTTATATATTGCATATATAATTTAAAATGTAATTGGTATAAAAGTTATAGAGGGGAAGCTGATATGGCTTATTGGGTTGAGCACTTGCTTTGAAGCCCTGGGCACCAAGAATCAAATCCTGGCCCCGGCCCATGCAAGCCCATGTGCTTCCCACACAGGAGGCTCCCAGTTCGGTTCTTGCCCCCTTTCCCCCCTTTCCCCCACCCCACCAGTTTGATCCCTGGCTTGAGGGGGCATACCTTCCATGCTGAATGTACCCAGCCCAGTTTCTGCCCTGTGCACCCCCCACCCACCTTTGTGGACCCAAACCATGTTGAAAACTGATGATGTATAACCATGGAGACTGCTCTGCATCCCCTTCTCTCTGTTTCTGTCTGTCTCTGTCAAAAACAATAAAATAAATCTTAAAAAAAAAAGTTCTAGAGATATTGACATGTTTTCTTTCAAAGTCTTCAAAATCTGGTGTTTATTTTACATCAACATAACATCTCTTATTGGACCAGCTGCATTCTGAGAGCTCAATAGTGTCTCATACATTAATCAGCACAGTTTTCTAGAGTCTATCATAGCACCCATCACACCGATTCATTACCTCTCTGCTCTCAACATTTACTATACCTCCTTACTCAGTTTGGCTGTCTTTGTCTTTTTCCTGTGGCTTGAACAGATCAGACCTCACCCACTTCAAGATCACTGTACTTTCTATTTCTTTTTCTTCAAATACGGTAGTCTTCTTGGTAGCTAGAGAACTCACTGCTTTTCACTTTCAAGTGTTTGCTCAATTAAGAATCGCGCTACTTTCCTCATTTCTCCTATACAATTTTAATTACACCTATTACCATCTGGAATGATACTAATTTTTGACATATGAAATTATTAACATTTGATCATTTTCTGTACATATGTGTGTATATATGTGTGTGTGTAATGTGTCTGTGTTTTCAAATTGGTCTCTATACCTTAGAATGTAATCTATGAAGGCAACATTTTTTTCCTGTGCACTGCTGTATTGCCAATACCCACTGCCTTGGTGACTTACATTAAATACTCAATAATTAAAGATTTTCTTAAGAAATAGTTGCAAGCATTAGAAGGTCTAGAAAATATTATAAATTAGAAATAACCATACGGTGTGATACTACGTGTCTTGAAAGTAAAGATTTCTAGACATGTTTTGCTGAATGTATATATTATTTACCTATTTGGGAGAAGCAATCCACATAACAAAGTAATAGTTTAAAATAGGAGTCAGAAACCTTTTCTGAAAATGACCAGGTATAATTATTTTAAGCTTTGCTGGTTATAAAGTTTTTATTGCATGTGGTTGACTCTACTGTTATTGTACAGAAACAGCTGTAGACAATACATAACCTAATGGATGTGGCTGTGTCCTAATAAAACTTTAGTCACAAAAATGTGGGGTCCACATATAGGCTCTAGATTTCCAAGCACTAAAAAAATGATTAATATTCATGAGTCTGTGGGTCAGGTGGGCGGTTCTGCCAATCTAGGGCAGGCTTGCCTGATATAGTTCAGCTTTTTTACATGTAATTGGCTGTTTGGTTACTTGTGCTACTACTAATCTAGCTTCACTTACATGCTTGGTGTTTGAATGGCTATTGGCTGAGGAAATATGAATAACTGGGCCTATTGTCTTCCATCTTCCAACAGGCAAGGCTGAAAATGTTCATATGGAGGCTTGGCAGTGTTTCAGGAAGAATGAAAGCAAATAAGTCTTATTGACATCACATTCTATTGACCAAAGAGAATTACAAGCAGATTCAAGGACTAGCCAATCAGACTTTTATTTTGGTTGGAGACATTGCAGAGGCAAAATACAAAGAGGTATTGGGTAAAGAGAAGAAAAACGTGACATCCCTTTTTGCGTGCGATCTACCATTATATAAATTTCATATATTATGCCAAAAATATTCCTATGGAATATTAATAGGTCATTATTAGAAATGCTTTTTGTCAAGTAAATAAATACGAACCCCAGAGCTTTCCTTACTTAAAACAGTTACCATTACCCAGGCTTAGAGCATTGTTTGAACTTGGTGCTTAATCTTTGCCAATACCTGTAGGTATCCATATACTGCTTTAATTATACTCTCTTCTGACTGTTATTTGACTCATCAGAACCATCTGGACCTGTACTATGACTTTCACGTCATAATTTCAGCTAATGATTCTTAGGTTTTATTATTTATATTATGATGTCTGAAATACATCTCTAATCAAGTTATGTTAATTATTATCTTATTTTGCTAGAGAATACTGAAACTTCAATTCCTGAAAATAAACAAGTCTGGATTTAATCTTTAGTGTTAAATATCACCATGGTGACTTTTGCTATGGTGATACCCTCGAGGTAGTGATTTAGTCAAATATTTTATTACCTGCTTATCTCTCTTTGCTTCACCAGGCTGTTTAAAAAACGAAAACAGATGGAGCTGGCCAGAAATGTAGTTCATAATGACTGTTACTTCCTCATTAAAGCTTGTAATAGATCTGAACAGGCAGTGGGAAAAGGACTTGTTTTTTATGGAAGCAACTGATTTTTTCCCCTAGATACTGCCTTATCCACAAAGAAAAAACAAGATGCTCTAAAATTATTTTCTGACTAAGTTACTTTTCATAATTATGTGTAAAATTAATTAAAAATAGGATATATTCTGTTAAATTTACATTTTAAGACAAAATAATTAAATTTTAAATTTTAAATAAAATGCATTTAATTAATAGAAAGTTATTATATATATTCACTCAAGCCACATGTGTTTTAGGAGAAATTAAATTAAAGTGAAATGGAATTAGAAATTATTTATGCAAATAATTCCAGTTTATCAAACCAATATGTTTCTCAATTACTTAAAAATTTGAGTAACTTATCTTGACAATTGTCACATTTCACCTTATGATTTAATTTGTATTAAACTGATATTTCTTGCTACTTGGTGAATTGACACAAATATGAATATGCACTTTGGAATATAGTCTGTGTCTTCAATTTGAGGAGTGGTGAGTGTTCTATTTATGGGAATGTGAAATTAATTTATTCTGTAAACTTTTCTGGTTAAAGGAAGTCATTGTAGGAAGAGATATTGATTAGCACTAATGTATCAGAAAAATACTTGTTAAAAACAAGTTTGTGAATTTTATCTTGAAGCTATATATGGCTTAGAGCAGGGGTCCCCAACCCCCACCCCCCACCCCCCACCCCCGCCATGGACTGGTTCCTATCTATGGCCTGTTAGGAACCAGGCCACACAGCAGGAGGTGAGTGGTAGACAAGTGAGTGAAACTTCATCAGTATTTACAGTCACTCCCCATTGCTTGCATTACTGCCTGAGCTCCATCTACTCTCAGATCAGCAGCAGCATTATATGGTCACAGGAGATCGAACTCTGTTGTGAATTGTGTGTTCATGGGATCTAGGTTGCTGGCTTCTTATGAGACTCTAATGCCTGATGATCTGAGGTAGAGCTGAGGTGGTGATGCTAGTGCTGGGGAGCAGCGGCAAATACAGATGAACATAAACAGGGAGGTTTGATTGCACAGAGACCATCATATATCAATTGCTTGCAGATTCATGTCAAAACCCTATAAGTGAATGGTAAGTTGTATCTGACACTTGAATCATCCTGAAACCATACCCCAGCCCCCTGTCCATGGACACATTGCCTTCCACAAAACCAGTCCCTCTTGTCAAAAAGGTTAGGGACCATTGGCTTGTAGTATTTCTCAGTTTCTTTTATATGAGATACATCACTAGTAATGGAGACTTCTTATATTAGAAAATGTACGTTAAGAAAAGGTGATTAAAAGCTCTTAAGAACATTAATTTCCCAATTATTTTTTATTCACAAATAGTGGCTTTAGCTTCAAAATGCATCAAACACACACATACACAAAGACAATAAAATCTGACATACATTGTATTCATAAGTTTTAAGTTTGAAATAATAGTGTTCCTAAGGTTGTACTTTTGATTCTAGTATTTCTATTCCCTCACCCTATGTAAAATGAAAGTATGTCTTTATTGAAATTTAATTGGCATATTTAAAGTTGATGCATAATATTACAGTAAAATAAAAAGGAATATAATCATATAACACTATTCTCTAACAATGTTTAATGCTTGCTTTCTTATTTTTTCATAAACTAAAAGAAAAGTAACTTTAATATCTTTCCCCTGATTACCTTTTTAGTTATTTTATCATTTTATAAATTACTTAGTATTTTATATTATTAAAATTTCTCTTGGCTTTGGATCCATGGACTCCACTTAAAACCCCTTTTAGCTAGGGAAGGCTAGCTACCTACTTCCTGACTTCGCAAAAATAAAATAAAACAAAAACAAACAAACAAACTCAGGTGAAAAGAAAAAAACAAACAAAGAGTGAAACTTTTCTTCCAAGATCTTGTTTTTTTCCCCAGTAAATCAGATGAGAAAACTATGACTATGTATTATCTTTGCTTATCAGTTATCAGAATCCACAAGAGAGTCTTTTCCATTGGAAGTTTCGTGGTTTTTTTTGTTTTGTTTTGCTTTGTTTGAAATTTAATAGAGCATTTTATTTAGGGTCATCAATGCTTTATTTCAAAGGAGAAGCTAATAGTGGGGAGTGGTGCAGTCCATTTTTTTTTGTTATTGTTAAATTTATTGGGGTGACATTGGTCAGAATATAGTTTCCAGGTGTACAACTCTACATCATCTATGCATTGCATCATGTAATAAGTCAAACTGAAAGAATCAGGAAACATATGACCTCACTTATAGGTGGAATATAAAACTGAAAGTAACAAAGAAACAAAAACTTATGGTGATGATTCTGGGTGGTGAGGAAGTTCCACATTTTGCTTCACAATGAAAACTTTCTATTCTCATTAGATTAACTCTGTTATTCTTCACTCTGTGTTAACTGTTACTGATTGAACTATAAAAACTCAATTTTCAGGAATTTTCAGATTAGGACCTCTACAACTGATTTGTTCAATGTGTTCATATCACTTTCAATAGAGTAAAATTTAAATGAAGTGAAACAAGATAACTTAATATACTGAAATCAATCAATCACTTCACAGTTAATCAGCCTTTATATATATGTAATGGAAAGTATCTATGCATGATCTCATAACTAATAGTATAAGAAATCTTTTAATAGGGGTTTGAACATTCAGAAACTAAAATTTTAAAATCTCATTCTTGTTTATTCTCCATAATTTCTATTAGTTTGCGAATCTTTTAAGGTTCATAAAACTTAAAATCAGTTGCTGTGCATTATCACATAATCATTTATATCATTAATATGTTGTTCACACATTTGTTTCAAGATATAGGAAAAAAATCATTCTATTAATACGTTAGTTATAAGGCAAAGGTAGTTACTGAAGAAATAAAGATACCACCAGAGTGAGCAGAATAAAAGAGTACAGACAAGGATTGTTGCAGAAATCTTTTCTTTAGTTACTATACTATGTTTATGTAATAGCCTGCTAATATCAGACACCCTTTTGCCCTTCATAGCTCAGTCAGCGGGAAGTCATAATGCTTGGTGGGAGCTCAGTGAATGCTGCAAGACTGCTGTGCCCTGAATTTGTTTTAACTCCTTAGTAAAAAAAGGAAAACAGAAGAGCACATAATGTGAAAAAAAGACGTTGACATTATTGTTATTATAAATACCTGAATTATTTTACATGTATAAGTTATTATATACATATACATTGTTTTATATGTTTGTAATATATATTACATGTTATTATGTTGTTTCTTACAGATTTTTTTTGGTATTTTATAATGAGTTATAAAGGGTATTTAGAACTAAACTAGTCCACATGAAAAGATAAGCAATAGTATTTTAGGGTTATACTATACAATGTGAGCATTATCTATCCATTAATGTGAAATGTCATTAACTTGACAAAATAGGCATCAGGAAATATAGGACAAGAGAGGAAGGCAATAGAAAACATGAAGAAATGACGAATGCAGAAGGATTTACTGTTCTAAATGAAGATAAGCCAAACTCTTTGAGTATAATTTTACCTATGTAAAACAGAAAAGCTAATCAACAAGATATTTATTTGGTAAACACACAACTATGACAAAATAGCTGGGGCCAAAGGCATTGGGGAAGTTTACCTTTTCCCTTTACAAAGTGACTCTAACATTGACTTAGCTATTCTTTTTTTCTTTTCCTGCTCAACTCAATAATGTCTTCATTTTTTAATTTTTGGTCCTTTTAAAATTATTTATTTGAGAGTCTCTCTTCTCTTTATAGTCATCCGTTTTTATTCCATATATACTTTACCTATTTCCCCTCTCCTTCATTTATATATCATATGCTCCCTTTTTCATTTATCTTTCAAATTGCAACATAAAAATAATAAAATTTGATGTTTTACATTTTTCAAATTATGTGAGAAGAATTTAATTTAGAAGAATTTTTTCTAATTCAAGTTTACAATTTCGTGTGATGGTACTTTTTATGACATGTTATATTTGTAACTAAGTCAGTAAGTACAATCAGGAAAAACATACTTGTTATATAATAAATTTTGTTTTATTGTGTACGTATAAATCATAATTATTTAAAGGTAGAGTTAATACCAGATAAATTGTCTCTATAATTTATTCTCTACTAAGCTATAAAATTTCATAGGAAGAGCAAGACATAGGTAAACTTAAATGAATGTCTAATGAAAGAGAACATAAAATCTGTATCTGATTTTTGTTTTTTTAAATATATTTTATTTACTTATTTATTTTTGACAGAGAGAGCGAGATACAGAGACAGAGACAGAGAGAGAACTGAACTGGGGGAGCTCCCAGTTCAGCACATGGTTCCTCACGGGCTCGGGCTGGGATTCGATCCCCGGTCCCGGTAGGTGCAAAGTGAGTGCTTAACCCTCTGAGCCACCCCGGCTTCTCCAAGTATCTGATTTTTTGACCATAATTATTAGTCACTGTCTTATGACAGTATATAATAATAATATTTTATTTGCGTGCTATATTTTACCCTTCAGTATTCTTTGCATATTATATACAGCATAAAATTTTTCATGCTTCTGTTTTACATATTGTTGCCTCAGGCAATTTATAAAATAAGTTTAAAAGTTTTATAAAAACGACAAAAGTAATAGGAAAAAAAAACATGATTCAACATAATATTGAGTTTATGTAGGTATCAAGGGCTAATGAGTAAATACATTAACATAGTTAATACATAACAGGCACTTCATAAGTGTTTACTAGTTATAATAATTGTGAAAATTATGATGATGATCAAAGACCCACTAAAAATGTTCAAGTTAATCACCCTTAGAGATGATTAGAACTATTTTAACGATGAAGCAGATTCTATTAAGTAAATGATAAAATCTAAATCTCTGAATAAATGGTATACCTTATAAAATGAAAAATATTGACAAATTTGAGAATTTAACATGGTCCTGAATTATATTTTGTTATTATTTTACCTTCTAACTGCAGTGCTTCACTTTTAAAATTCATGTACTCATATATGAGTAATCACATAAATTTATGTTTTTTTGTTTTCTTGTTCTATACATCTTTAGTCACGGATTTTTTTTCTCATTAATTTAGAAAAGTTGTATTACAAAATGAGTATCTGGATCTAATGTTATAACAATGGTACAAATTTCAGTATTAAAATAATAGACCAGATATTTTTAAAGTTCGTACAACTGCTTAATTTAATATGTTAAAAAATGGGACAAGAAATATTACTAACTTATTTTATTGTGCTTGTTAGAAACTCTAATACTCACAAATCCTTTCAAATATAGAATTATTTACTTTTTCTCAATAGGGTGTATCTACTTTAATTCTGTTTCATAAACTAGCGTCTTGATTTTTCTCTACAAAGGAAACCCAAGTGTTATCTATAGCTGGTTCATGTTTAAAGACTTAATGTGGCTTGTATTGATAAATCTTTAGCATTTATTATTGATAAAATGGGTGCTATTTATCTTTTTCTAATTAGCTTTAACACTAATAGCCAGGAAAATAAATTTGTGTAAATTTTGAAGTCAAATGTATAGATTGGCTAGATTTAATTAAAACTGTACAATGCCTTAAAGTTAAAATTATACTGAAGAATGTATAGTTCAAAACCATGCCATTCCTTGAAGCAATTACCTCCAATGAACTAAATGTCTCACTGATAATGACTAGTATATTAATTTGATAAATTTTAAACAATGCTAAGAATATTTGTGAGTTTTGTGTGTGTGTGTGTGTATGTGGTAACATCGTTCTAATTTACTTTAAAATTTTAAATGTTTTATTTAAAACCTAAAGCATAAAAAGGACACCTAGACTGCTAATAATTCTGGAATATTCTGATTATAACAATGAATAATAAAAGTTGACTTTAGGTTCAGGTTGCAGCCTTTAAAAATCTCAAAGCTATTTCCAAATTAATTATGTCAAATATAAACATTAATTATGCATTTACCAAATGACTAAATGATACCTAATATTAAATAATACTTAAATATCAGTTATAGGATGATCTCAAAACAAACTACTTTAGTCTTCAAATATGCCACACACTCTTCTCCTTGTTGTGTGTTTATTTTTTTCCCCAGTATTCTTTCTCAGGTAAGCTTATCTTTGCAGGCCAACTTAATTGCCAGTGTTTATATTAATCCTACTATGATTTTATTTCCTGAAATTAATTGCTTTTGTTTCTTTGCTTCTATAAAACCTTGTACTTAACCTTTATTATAAACATTTTATATGGTATCATAATTATTTCCTTAGGTAATTGCCTCTCCATAAGACTTCACATTTCTTGCAGAGAGGTATAATTTTGATGAATTTTGTATCCCCAAATCAAAGCACATAGTCCAACACACCTTGATCATCTAATACATGTTTGCTGAGTGAGTGAATCTACAATCAGTCAAGGGAGTTGACCAATCCCAGACGTGAGGCCAGAGTGAATGATTATGCTGTGATCGAAAAAGGTTGTTAAGCAAGATAACGGCAAGCACATGGGACTATTTTGCAGAGTTGTTTTTCTCTGTTTGTGGAGGTTGTGTGTGTGAACCAATTGTCCTAGATGACATATAAAGTTGGTACTCCTTGATCTGACTTTGATATCTGAATCACACTTCTTCGTTGCTTAACAAGCACTTTGACAGTGTCAGGTTGGACACTTTCTCCAAATTAATGAAGATAACTCAGTGCATTGGATCATGCATTTTATAGTTTTATGTTCATTAATTTAAAACCCAGAATATGGCTTTGAAGATGGAGAAAGGGACCACAAATCAAGAGATGGGGCGGGGGGCAGGAGAGGGGTGTTTCTAGAAGCTGAAAAAGGCGAGGAAATGGATTCTACCCTAGAGCCTTCATAAAGAATGCAGCCTTGCCAATAGCTTGACATTAGCCTTGTGAGACCCATTTTGGACTTGGAAACTCCCAAACTATAAGAATATAAATTTGTGCTGCTTTGAACCACTACATTTGTGGTAATTTGTCACAACAGTAACAAGAAATGAATACTCCTCCTAAATACACAATTTGCCCCTGCATAAACAGACTTTAGTTATAACTACAACTTAAAAAACATAGCGTCATCTATGTGAGACCTTGAAAGTAGAGTTATGGGAGGAGGTTGCAAATGTATAAGTTACTTCCTGAGTTAAAAACTTTTTCTAGTATGTATTAACTCCTATTAGTCTCTAAAAGAGCATTTCCTATTAATAGTATAACCCTTCTTTCAGTCTGATATACCTACTGATATGTTTGCTATATGCTGACACTACATTTTATCCAGCATAGATGGGTTCAAAATATTTTTTTCCCAATGACTTCACTTCAACTGGATAGAACTATGCTTGGTCAAGAATATCCTTGGGGGAAAGCCGGGACGGCTCAGCGGGTTGAGCGCT
>PVKE010048632.1:0-11526 GCA_004027555.1 Craseonycteris thonglongyai | reverse complement strand
TGGTGATTGCCTGAGGGAAGGGGAGGAGGGGGGAGGGAGAGAGGGAGGGAAGGTGGAAGTGGGCACCAGTATTATGGACACACACAATAGTTTGGTGGTTACCTGAGGAGGGGGGAGGGAGAGTTGTGGGGGGAGGTGGGAGTGGGCACCGGATATATGGTGGTGGAGGGGGAGCTGATTCTGGGTGGTGGGCACATAATACGATGCATAGGTGATGTGATGTGGACTTGTACACCCGGAAACTGTCTAATTGTAACCAATCAATGTCACCCCAATAAATTTAACAATAAAAAAATAAATAATAATAAATAAAAAATAAATTAACCTGAGCTGCTATGGGATGTTCCAAATATGTTATACTTTGTATTTTAACTCACAAGTCTTCAGCTCAGTGCTGTAGTGAAAGCTGGCATTGATAGTAACAGGACCGTTGGCATTGCATAGTGGAAACTTCCATGTTATTTTAAAGAGTGTTTTTTATTATGCAAAATAATATACTTAGAAACTTTTCATAAAGTATTCTGCTTGTTCAGTGAAGGTCCAGTCATTACCAGGGACAAAAGATCTGCATCTGAATTCCTGCCAAATATTTTCACCTCACTGAGCCGATCTCCAACTGTGCCACACAATAACACTTCTTTTATAATTAAATATTCTCCTGGAAACATAGCTAAAGGGCATTAATATTTAATCACCCCATGCCCTATATTTTGTATATTATAAAAGCACCCTACAAGTCCAAGAGGTGACTTTTCCTTTACTGGCATCTTGGCTGAGCTATCTCTTATTCTTGCAGCTTTGACTAGCCAACTTCTTTCAGCTCAAACCTGTTCTTTTGACATTATCTTGTAAATCAGAACTGAATGGTCGTCTTGTACATAAGCTCTTGAGCAAGGTATAGCAAACTGCTTTCCTCTTCTCACTTCTTGCTTATCTCACCAGGTAAGCTCCTTTCTCCTCTTCAAACAAAATGATTTCTCACCCAATTAGTGCAGTGGCTGGGCCGGCCTACAGGTGTGGCTTCCAGCTTTCAGACTGAGGGCTCCCCTAAGCACCCGGTAACGAGACCTGTGGCCTTCTAATATCTCAGGAAGCTACATCAGAACTGCTGCAATTATATTTGATTAAACATACAATTACCCGATGGCTACTATGTACATGCACATCTTTGATGGCTGCACTGGTGCCCACTGTTGGCATTTGTGACCCAAGGGGCACATTTGAGTGATTACAAGCTAATACCTGTAGCCCAGAGTCAGGGAGAAGGATGTCCTGACAATTTCTCCTGGGTACTAAGAGGGATTGACTTGATTATTAATTTAGGAAATTATAATGTCAGGAAGGGTAGACCCATCAAATCTCACTTCACAGAGAAAGTGGGACCAGAGTGAAATTGCTTGTAATGATAACATAAAACTGACATAAAAGAAACTTTTCATAACTAATGTAAATCAGAAATACCTCTTACTGATTTTTTAATATTTTGGTTTATTTTTTCTCTTGGTATTTTTTTTCTGAGGCTCAGCTCAATTTACTACACACACACACACACACACACACACACATTTTTTGTTTTTAGTAAAAATCAATTCAATTGGCAATAAATTATGACAGAATTTAATGAGGTATTTTAGTAACTTTAAAATTTCATCCATCATGTGCTAGATCTAGATCAATTAGTGGGAAAATAGGTAGAAATATAATTTAAGAAAAAAAGTAAGTTTTCTGGGTATAAGACGTTGGAAAAAGAGCATATATTCACTAGGAAATCAACCTCAAGTAAGAAATAGAAGTTTTACTTTCAATGCAACCTGTTGATACTAGTAACCATAAGTTGTCACTTGTGAAAAGTAGCTTACAGAGTCACAGACATGCACGAAGAGGAAAGAGTATCAGTAAGAAAAGATGGTAGCTGCATTGCTCAAACGCATCGGTCTGTTTCTTAAAAACCAGGTGATATAACTCAGGCAAAGCCAACAAAGTGAAGCCATGTGTGTCCCAAGATGGAGGAGGCTTCCTGAACTGCACTTGCCATTGGGCGCCACTGACACAAAGGTCACATACAACTGAATGACCAAGTGTGTGCCACGCAGAAAGCTTTCAGGAAGCAATGCAGCCCCTTAGAATTTTCATTGTGAGACCTCAGATAGCAGATTTGTCTCGTCTGAGATACATACGAGTATAACAACACACACGTGCACATGCTGTAAGCTGCCACGATACTTCTCCGCAGACCAGAAAGAATTTCTATTAGTGGAGGACACAACTTGGGGGCAACCGCCTGAATAACAAAATAAATAGCTAGAGGAATGCAACACCTGAAGAAGTAGCCCTTGCCCTGAAAAGTCAGCCCAGGCCTGGTTTAGATACATGATAGGTAGATTGATAGATGACAGGTAGTAGATAGATGATAGATAGATGGTAGCTAGGTAGGTAGGTAGAGAGAGAGAGAGAGAGATGGATGATAAGTAGATTGATAGAGGATAGATAGCAGATAGATGATAGGTGGATAGACGTTCGATAGAGGTAGGTAGGTAGATGATAAATAGATGATAGACATGATAAATAGATGATAGATAGATAGATAGATGATAGATAGATAGACAGATAGGTAGATAGATAGAGAGATAGATTCTAGATATGTATCTCAATTTGGTGCTATTCTTTGCCAAGTTAAAGTCTGTGATTTTTTTTTATTAAAAATCTAAATAAATTTGCCAATGAAGTGACTGTTTTCCTTTAAATACTTTGGTCCTTTCTCCTTGTTATTTTAATTAATTAGATTAATTAGGCACCTAATATCTGCTGCTAATTAGAGCCCTCAGATCCTACATTACCTTTGAATTTCTGACCCCACTTTATGATGTGTCATGAGCTAATGCTGCTGCTTTCTATACAGCAGTCCTTTCTCTCACTCCTACACACCTTAGAATTTCACTTACCCTTGGCCTGTTCCTCCATAGGTCTTATAATGGTTTAATAATAATAAACAATTGTTTATTATGAAAAAATATGGTTTACATTTATACTAATAACAGCTATGATTTATTAAGTAAGCAATTGGTGTTAAGTACTCTCCGAGTGCTTTAGATGTACTCTATCAACTATATAAATTAAAAATAACAAAACTGCTCTAAGGTTGACATAATCTCCCCCACTTTGGAGCTAAAGCTAAACTCAGGGGACTAAACTAGCTGAGAAAGGGTGTAACCCAATCAACTCTGTCTCTCAGAGCTGCTGCGTTTCAGCCACGTGGTGTGAACAGAGGACACAGTAACACGTGATGTGAACGTGCATCGCATCAGCAGGGACAGCCCTGCTGCAGGGGTAGCTGACCAGCTTCTCCAGTTAGCATGCCCTCCTTACGTTCAGTCCATGACAGACTTCCTCACGTTCACATCTTCAGCTGAAAGGCCAGCTGTGTGAAGGCGAATGACACTCAGGACACAGAGTGGGAGAGCCGCTCATGCTACCCTTCCCACTTCCCAGGGCTGCAGAGAGAGAGATGAGGGAGACATCTCCTGACCCCGTCCAGATATTCACCTGACCCCGTCCAGATATTCACCTGACCCCATCCATATATTAATCTGACCCCATCCAGATAGTCACCTGACCCCATGCAGATATTCACCTGACCCCGTCCAGATATTCATCTGACCCCATCCAGATATTCACCTGACCCCGTCCAGATAGTCACCTGACCCCATCCATATATTCACCTGACCGCGTCCAGATATTCATCTGACCCCATCCATATAGTCACCTGACCCCGTCCAGATAGTCACCTGACCCCATCCAGGCCTGAGGATTTACTTAACTCGTGTGTGTGCGCCTGTGTGTGTGCAGATCCAGGTTCATCTACAGCATTTTCTCTTTCAGATCTTTTACTTCCCTTCCTTTGTCCCAAGACTTCAGTAGAACCTTGGAATATTCAAAATGACCCAACTGGAAACAAGATTATCTGTGAGGAAAAGTGTTTCAGAAAAACACTTTATTTCAAGTGTGCACCCACCACCAGCACCCCGGAAAATAGAGAAGCTGCGCCCATCAGAGGGAAGTGTAAGTTAGACTTGGGGTCATGTAAAAGCTGAGATCAGACTCACCAGGGAGGCCCTGCTGCTGTGCCAGGTGTCACAGTCAGATTCTATCCAAAGCCACGTCAGTGGGCTCCCACAGGACTTCGGGGCATCCTGGCTGACTCTAAATGAGTGAGGAGCTAACATTCTCATTAATACAGTACAACTAGTGGGGGACACATTGATTTTCCAACAAAAGCAGCCACCTGGTCTTGCCCATAACCCTGGAACTGATAGAGGTGATGTGGCTGATGGGGCCTTCTGCAGAGCACAGCCACTGGGGGTGGGGTGGCATGGGGGGGTAGCATGGGAGGAGGGACCCTCCCCAACCCCCGACACCCCATCTCCTCATGCAGCTTTTGCAATGGGATCCGGGAGTCACCACACAGAGATGAAGAAAGGGAACGCTGACTAAAGCGATGCTTCCTGCAATTGTGAGCTCAAGCGAGCTGTGAAATCCTCACTTCCAGCACTGCTAGAATTCGCTTCAGCCATAAACATCCAACGTCATCACTCCCAAGTTCTACCTTCACAAAACAGGGGAACAGGAGCACAATTCAGCCAAGTTCTTGGCCTGTTTGTGAAACAATCACCTTTCACGTTTCCAGGAGCACTTGGTCATTTCCATCAGGTGTCACGTCAGGATGGCATTTATCACCCGTATTTCCAACACTGTGTATGATCTCTTAAGGGTGTCTTAAGAGGAAGGAGGGGAAAGCTGGGATGGCTCAGCAGGCTCAGTGGGCTAAGTGTTCACTTTGGAGCCCTGGAGACCAGGGATCGAATCCCGGCTCCAGCCCATGTGGACCCACATGCTAGACTGGGGTGTGCCCCCAGTTCAGCTCTTGCCGGGGCCTATGCGGTTCCTGCCCTGCACAGCCCCATGCCCACAAAACTACATGGAAAACTGATGCTTCCGTAGAGCGCTCCTCTTTTCTTTCTGAGCGTTCAGCAGAATCACCCTGGCAGGCCATTTGTGGCTCTTTAGGCTTCTCCTAGCATGTACCACAAAACTCTTCCATCCTCCACCCACTCCCCTGTTCCAAAGCCACTCCCACAACTAGGTATTTGTTACAGCAGCACCTCAGGCTCAGTACCTCTTTTGGGCTTAGTCCATTGGGGTTTCTGTAACCAACAACCACAGACAGGGGTGCTCAATCAAGAAACATTTCTTTCTTACAGTCTGGGGTCCGGGAAGTCCGAGATCAGACTCAGTGTCAGGGGAGAACCGCTTCCTGGTTCAGAGATGCCACCTGCTCTCTGTGTCCACACCCGGCAGAAGGAGTGAGCACGCTCTCGGGGGTCTCTGCTATACAGACAAGGATCCCACTCATGAAGGCTCCCTTCTCATGACTGCATCACCTCCCAAAGGGTCCTCTTCCTCAAACCATCCCATTGGGGGGGATGGTTTTCAACATATGAAACTGGGGGGAGGGGAGGGGACAAGAACATTTAGCCTATAGCAGTACCTTTAACAAGGTTAAGAAGGTTCACCAAGTAAATACCTCTAAAAAACGTGTGTAGGAATATCCTAAGCCGGGGGTGGCGAACCTGTGGCACGCGTGCCCAAAGTGGCACGCGGAGCAATTATTTTGGCACGTGGAGCTGTGAATACCATTTTAAAAATGATTGTTTATGCTCTTATAGACATAAAAATAATCGATACCTCTATCTCACTCGATGGGTTGGCACGCAAGTCGAGCGAGTATACTCTTATTTCATAAACTTTGGCACTCAATCGCCAAAAGGTTCACCACCCCTGTTAAGCTGTTCCCTTGGGCACCAAGGGAAATGTATTACCACCAAGAGGAAGGCTACAACAGACAGGATATTCCAAGTAAATTTACCCTAACTCAGCATAGCTCACATTTCTGTATTACACTGATTACAGACATGTACATCTCTGGGAACTGTCACCTCTGTGAACAGAGGGTTGAAACCCTCCCCATCTTCCTCCTTCTGGTTTATTCAGTCTTTCTCATGGTAAGGAAAAGGCTCATAAACAATATTTTCCTGGATGCTGCATATTGAATGAGAGACAGGCTTCTAAGTGTAGCATGCCTACAGATGGGGGGGAAAATACATGAGTGTGATTTTCAAGTGAGCCCACTCTATGTTAGCACTTAAACTCCTGAATTGCAAATGAAATTCCAGGCAAGATGTGATACCTCCATTTTTATTTAACACGATTTCTTTAATACTCATGAGATTCATAAGAAATTGGATGCTATTCGAACAGCAAGGATTTGTAATAATGGCCCAGGAATTATGAGGATTAGAACAATCTGAATGAACAATCCCTTTGCTCATAAAGAAAATGATAAAGGATGAAAAGCAGCATTAAGTGTTCAGTGATGTGGGACATACATCGTGTGTACAGCCGTATCAAATTAAAAGTCACTTACTTGATTGGTTAGCTAAAGAAAATAGTTTTAATTTTGCACTGCATAAACAATTTCATAAGTCACTAAGGGCCTATGTATTATAATAGTAAAGTTTTTTAATGTACTCATAATCTTCATGGAAAAATATTATTTAATATATTTTCTTATAATTGCTCCTTATTCAGTTTTAAAAGACTTTTACTGAAGACTTGGAAGTGTGTTTATCTGAGAAATCACATCAAAGGTGTGGTCAAATTCTATGTGCAGGCATATATTTGACAGACATATTCACCATTGTCGGTGGAAAATGAGCAATTTTGAATAGTTCTTATTAAAAGTTGTTCAATGTTTCAACTATCATTCTTAGGGAAATGCATTAAGATGCTGAATACTAACCTAAGTTATCCATCGTTCATATGATTTGACCAATTCTTAAAATAATCATTTTTGAAGGGGTTATTGACTCTGTTGAAGGATGTTGCTGAATATGTTTTAAAAATGTTGACCTTTTCATAAGAATCCAGGTCCACATTTGTAAAATTCAAATAACTGAGGATCTCCCAATACGGTTTTCATTGTAGCATGAAATGGTGTCATCAGCTACACAGCGGCAGGGAGAAAGTATTAATATAGCCACCAGGAGCTACTATCTAGCCTCCCTTTCCAAGGAACTGGGTTTATTCTGTGCCAAATAAGCCATAGATTTAGGAGAATACTCTTCTAACATTAGGGACTGTAAAATATTTGGGATATATTTTGAATATATGTAATTTCCTTTTATTTAGTACATTAACTATTTTCATGAAGCCATGGACAGAGCACAAGTTTCTCTGAACAAGACACCCTTTGTACTTATTTTTAAACCCCAAATACCATGGGTGTAAATACATATTCTTGAGGCCATTATCTCAGTAGAGAGAAAACTCCAGATCCCTATTCAATGAGCCACAGTAGAAGAAGAATTCTGTGTTCTTCACTTGGAGCAGGACAGTAACTTCACCTGTGTTAGCATGACCGTGTCACCGTGACTCTCATCCTTCCCAACGCCATTACGGAAGGACTGATCCAAAACTTGGTGTGGGTAGCACAAGGATGAGAGAACCAAGGTGGAGCTGTGAACGGATGAGTAGATAAGCTGTCTGTGCAGGCAGGTGGGGAGGGCCAAGCCTTGCTGTAGAGCCAGGAAGTCTCCCACGTTTGAGCTAGTGGTACTTAGTACTCAGTTGACAAACATCACTCAGTGTTTCTCCAGGAAACACAGAAATCTTCTATATCCCGTGTGTCTCTTGGGTAACAATAGATAGAAGGCATCACACTGTCTTCAGAAGGCAACACCCAACAACGTAGTAGGAAAAATATCAAAGCACAAACATGGTAACTTGCACTCAATCATTACATTTCAATATGAGGAAGGAAATTCTTCCTTTCTGCTACATTCTTTCCTCATCTTCTCTCTCCATTTGACACAGAGGAAGTAGAGGTTAATGAAGTTAACTTGAAGTCTTCTCCAAGTCATGATGCTGGTCAATGTCCGAGCTGGCTTCTGAAGCACGTTTAGGAACTGGTTACTGGCTGACGGATTCAAGATGCCACAATTACTTCAAAGACAATTATACAGAATTCTTGTACATGTGGGTTTTATGGGCCTAATTTGCTCCCAGTTGCACTACAACACTAAGAAAAACCAGGCACAGGAGAAATCAGCTGAACATGGTCGTTTTTATACGCTCATGTTTTTCAGTTTCTACCTTAGGTCTAACAATAGACGTTAAGCAAATATTTAACACAACCCTTAAGTACTATAATGACAGATTATTCTAAGCATTATTCATGTTTAAAAATCTTATTCATCCATTTCAAATTGGTTGAGGGTAAGGCCAACTATTATCAGGTCTTTAGAATACATTCTATATCCATTAAATTCAAATTCTAGACTTCGATTTGAAATTCCCAATTCACAAGGTAATAGAATAAGATATTAGGAATCCTAATGTTCTCTGAAATGTTTTCTAAGGCATGAATATCAAATCTGAAAAGAAGTTGTTCTTAATTTATTTTATAAATCTTTTTTAGTTTGGGTAATAAAACTATGAGCTAGTCTGCTAAGTCTCAGAAGTCTGAAAAGGGTGTTGAATGGTAGTATGGAATCCAAATTAAGGTACAAAGGAGATAATAATTAACTATAAAACCACTTAGGAGAAAATCTTCCCAGCAGTATCCAAGTGTTACATAGAAACAGCGGCACATTTGGGCCAAACTGCAGTCATTAGCATATATTAAAAAGAAATGTTCTCACCTACATTCCCCTTAGTTTAATATCAGTTCAGTGTAGAAAACCTAAGATTAAAACAAACAGCTAAATGCAGAAAAGCTACCTTCTGTCTGGATTTCCTGCATTTTTCAGTCTGTAAGCACCTCTGAATATAATGAATCTGGGGACAGAGAAGCTGTACTTACAATGCAATAAGCCTGAGTTTTAAGAAAACGCCTAAAACAGAAACCCACAGAACTACCACGAGTTTATCAGAAGTCTGTTGACACTATGAAGAAACCCATCAGTATTTCTGATGGCTCTACACTCCTTTTTCCTACAATGGACAATCTGCTTACCAGTGTGTGAGGGGGGAACTCTGAACCATAACAAAAAGTGTTGTTGTTGTTTTTTTGTTTGCTTATTTGTTTGTTTTGGAATCAACGTGATTTAGCAGATATATTCTCTTAATAGAAGTTTTAATTGATATCAATTACATTGCTTCCAGGTCACCCCAATAAATTTAAGAACAACAACAGAAAAAAAAAGCATAGAGAATATAGTGAATAATATTGCAACAAATGCATAGCACTAGGCAGGTACTTCACTAATTGAGGGGAGGAAAACAAAAAAAATAAATTTTGCATGGATCCTGAGAAAAACCTTCCAGCATTCAATCTCTGAGGCATCCAGCTGGGTACCATTTCTTCATGAAGGGATACAAACCAACAAAAGCAGTTTAAACATGTACAAATCCTTTAGTAACTTGTTTTCTCCTTTTTACATTGTATAGAGTTTTAAACAAGCCATGGAATGCTACCCACATGTTCCCTAATGCACAATCAAATAAAAATATATACTGCCCCTAGGGTTCAACTAATCTTAAAGCAATCTGGACTGCTTAGGAAGACCATGTTCCTAAAAAGAAGAAATATGGCAATCTTTTTACACATGTCTTGCGTTGTGAAAGCTAAAAATATGTAATAAATTCATAGCAAGAAACCTTTCTGTTTTACTGCTGCTAGCTGGCCAGTTCATTTAAATCAGCCTTGTTCTCCAGAAGAAAGACATCTCTGAAAACTTTCTTTTCAGGCCATGGGACTGTGACTACTCTACTTAGTGCCATTTGTTTTAGCTACAAAGTTTATTGAACCTTGTACACGAATACTGCCCCAAGTGCTTCTAGGGGTCATGGCTGAACCCTTGATAGGAGTAATGACAGCAGACTTAGACTCATGAGTAGTGACAGCAAGTGACATCCTGGCGCCCTCCTTACCCTTCTCAAGAAAGAAAAGCAACAGTAACTGCAAATGAGTCTCTTTAAAAAATTACTGATTCTGCAGACTGATGTTCAGATAGCTGAAATATGCAAGAGTACTGATCACAGAATAATTACTCAAGAAAAAAATAGTTGCTTCGTTTACTTTTAAAATTATTTAGGGATCCTAGATGGCGGCATGAGAGGAGCACGCCCATAACTGCCTGGGAAGGGCCTTGTGAAGAGGGGAATCCACAGGGGAAACCCTGAGAGGAAACCTCAACTAAGAGAACCACACAACGTGGAACAACACACAAAGGTTAGAGAAAAAAGGGGAGAGTGGGCGAGGGAAAGGGAAGCAGCGGTTCGGGGACAGAGACTCGGAGCGCGGCCCGGGGCTGGCAACAACAAAGGGGGGTTGGGGGGACGACGGTCACAGTGGAGCTGGATCGAGGGCGGGCTGGAAGCCGAGACCTAGGGAGCGTGGAAGCCCCACAAGACTGTGGACAATTAACATCCGAACTCAAGGGACAGCACGCAGCGCCCTCATCAGATCACAGAGCCTAAAGGGGAGCAGGGACTGTGGGGCAGGGCGGCGGCACTTCCCGGCGGGCGGGGTGAGAGCAGGGCACCAGCCCGCAGCAGCTCAGCACCCCTGATTCACGGAGGAGACTGACTGTGAGGGGGCGCCTTCTGAGGACGGGGCTCTTGGGGTGAGGGCTGGGGCGGGAGTGGGCACAGCTGCATCGGACGTGCTTGGGGTGACTCCGGCGGTCTCAGCAGAGCCGGGAGCGCAGAGCGGCTGCCGCCCGAGCTGCGGCCTGTGCGCGCAGGGCTTTCGGCGCCCCGCCCACCGGGCCTCTGCGGCGCCGCTGCCAGCGTGCAACTGGGCTGCTGACCATGTCGCTGCGGTGTCATTGCCTGTGCGCGGGACTGCGCGGCTGACCAGGGCCTCTGCCAAGCCCCAGCCCATCCAAGTGCTGCCCTGCGGGCGTGCCTTACAGATACAATTGAAGGACGGGCAGCCAGGCGGAAGAGAGAAAGACCAGAGCTCCTACGCCCCGCCTGCACTCAACCACCAGCCCCCCTGCTGAAAGAGGAATCTGCTATTGTGTCTCAGGCCCGCCCTAGCTCCTACCCACATGCCCCCACCCTTGGCCACAACTTTGCTACCCTGCTATCTAACAGACAAGACAGCAACCTGAAGTGCCCCAGGACACAGAAGCTGTCTGCTTCCCCCAACCCTCTCCCAAAATCTCCTTCTCCCACAACGGAGCCCAAAAGAAAAAATAAAGAGAAGCCCATCTGACAGGCAAACACCCAGAGGGAAAACAGACTCATGTGTAAAGCAAAAAAACCCACATCAAACACAATGCACACCTCAGAATCCAAAGCCCCTCCAGAAGATCAGGGGCAGTCTTTAGTAAAGGACCTTGCACACTTGGAATCAAATCTAAGTGAAACAGAATTCAGGGCTGCATTAATCAAGACACTCAGAGAGCTCACTCAATGCTGGCAAAGTACCCAGACACAGTTAAATGACCTCAACAAGAAATT
>PVKE010048631.1:0-11522 GCA_004027555.1 Craseonycteris thonglongyai | reverse complement strand
AGAGAGAGAGAGAGAGAGAGAGAGAGAGAGAGAGAGAGAGAAAGCAAGAAAGCAATAGGCCTGGAGAGTGAGTCATTTCTTCCTTCTGGCTCTTTACAGGATTGGCCTGTGAGACTTTGATTTGAAATGGATTTAGACTGACCCCTGATGTGTTCTTACCCACAACAAAGTAGCCTTAAAAATATCTTTGTGCCTAACCGGATGTGAGTTAAACTAAAAATTGACTCTGTTTTAGCCAGTGAATAGGTCATCAAGTTAAGGGGTGGGGTGCAGCTGGAGAATGATGTTTGTGTTGTTTCACCAAAAATGCCTCTTGGGGAGAGGAGAAATGTCAGGAAGGACATCCTAGGAAGAGGGGGTAAGCTGAGCCCTTAGCCAGAGCTTCTTCGAACAGCTACTGAATGAGGCTGAGTCACTCTGATTACTGCACTGATGAGACCCATGGGAAATGTGAAACATTGCAGGTGGGTGGGACATACTCACATGCATGGACACCCCAGGGTTGGGTGCATTTGGTAAAGGAATTCCTTTTCTGTCAGCACCTGACAGGTGCTAAACCTGAAGATTAGCAGGGTCATCATGGCTGGGTGGTGTGTGAGTGGGGCCAGGGGATGAAAAGCACCTGCCCCAACACATTTTCTTGGTGACAGCAGGCCTGGGTGACAATGCACAGGCTTCTTAATCAGCTGTGTGTATCTGTGGGATAGGCACTGCGTGTATACAGAGGAGAAAAAGCTAGAGGAAGAGGGAGCCAGCTCCAGTTTGCTAAAAGAGAGATTAAATTTCAACTTCTGGAGGAAAACAAAATGTGAAAATGAAAAACGTAAAACACTAAATGCTAGGTTAATTTTTTGTGCTTATTTTGGTTTTTGAAACACTTACCTGTCTTTTTGAACCCTGGTAGAATGACAGCTACATTTTGCCTAGATGCTGCCAGGCTCAGTGGGACATCTCCCTGACCTTTCTTTCTGGACTGAGTGGTAAAGGGAAGAGTGAAGCCTGACCTTCCACATTCTGTCTGATCCAGCACAGCTGCATTTTCTCATTCCTGAGAACCAGACAAATTTTCTGAGCCTTGGGCTTATATTCTATACCATCTTTGGTGCAGCTGTAATTTTGACAGGGGAGCTTAGTTGAACCTCTCCAATCCTTACTCCAGACACCTCGAACTCCTGAGACTGGTGTGTATGCATGCACTGGTTTTTTTTGAGTGTTTCAGCTGTGCTTTTGAGAAAATGGCTCTGTCAAAAAATGTTAAAAAGAAAAAAAAAAAAAGAAAAAAGGGAAGAGGGAATAATAACACAACTGCCTGATGCTGACTGCAAAGCTTTAGCACTTACAACAACAAAAATAATGTTATTGTCCTATGCTCACCTACTTATGTCTGTCAATTTCTGTTTCCTTTTCTGGGATCGAATGATGGATACCATACCCCTTTCTCTGTTTGAACCATGGAAGAATTAACACAGAATTAAAAGTATGAAAGGCCAATGGATGTGCGAGCTTGGAAATTCATTGTAACTAGTTTCAGAATTGCATAACCAACTTTAGATATTTTTCTTAAGACTTATATTTTGGGAAGAAGCTATTTTATGAATGGATAAGGCCTGACACATGAAATGCGTGGGATTCGTCTGAGTGTCTCAGCTGGGTCAACTGTGACATCTGGCTTTTATGAATCTGGCATATTGTGACTCATGGATACACAAATAATAATCTTTGATAGCGACCACTTGTGACTGCCGGCAAACAATGTCAAATGCCAGGCAACTGCTGAGGCAGTTTTGGTTGAACTGCTCAGGCCACTGCTGTCCCTGTGGCTATCAGGGAGGAGTGCCCTGGCTCTGGCACTTCTCGCCCTACTAGGACCCCAGGCAACTAGCCCAGCACAATGGCAGGTGGTCTGAATTTGAACCCTGGCTCAGCCACACATCAACTGAGCATGTGGCAAATTATTTAACTTCTCTGAGTCTGTTTTTTTATCTGTGAAAAAAACATAAGTAAAACAAAAATTAATTATAGTAGTTACTTTTTTTTTCTTCTTCTTTTGAAATTACCTATGGGCAGTTCAAGGATGATACAAGAATTATTTCAGTTAAAAATGTAAAACTATGGTGTGGTTGGTACGTTTGCCAATGAGGAAACTGGCACACAGCCACATTGGTAGCAGGTATTTGATCTAATTCCCTGTGCTTTTCTAAGACAGTGGAGCAGTGATTCTCAACCAGGAGTAATTTTACTCCCCAGGGGATATTTAGAAACATCTGAGGACATTTTTGGTTGTCACAATTAGGGTAGGGATGAATGCTATTGGTATTTATAGGATTGAGGACAGGGATGCTTTCTAACAGTGTCCAGGATGGTCTCCACAACCAAGAATTTTCCAGCCCCAAATGTCAATAGCGCTGAGATAGAGAGCCCTGTCTTAAAGCCACACCACTAACTCACTAGATAATATCTCCTAGGAGGGGTTTGGGAGAAATAAAATAGGAGGGTGCATTAAGAACTGAGCACAATGGCTGGCGTGTGGTAAGTGCTCAGTAAATTCAACCTGCCCTTGTTGCTGCTGCTGCTGCTGCTGCTGCTACTTTTTCATTCCCAACTTCTCTTCTCCGTTATTAGCAATGTCTTAAAGGCTACCTAAATCTTAGCGTCATTTCTCTTTGCCAGAAGAGCCTGTGAGATATAGTAAGAAAAGGCAGATTTCTTTTTGCTTCCTAGTGCTTACTGATTGTTTTTTTTTTTTACCCTAAAAATGCCTCCACAGAGACATATGCATGGCTTTACCTGGGCTTGTATCTTTGTTGGAGAGGTGGCTCTCAGTCACATTTATTGTAAAGGTCATCTGGGCTTGATCCTCTCACACAGGAGTCCACAACCCTCATGTCATGAACTGGTACTGGTCCATAGCCAGTCAGAAACTGGGCTGCACAGCAAAAGGTGAGGGCAGGTGAGCGAGTAAACCTTATCTGTATTTATAGCTGCTCCCCATCATTCAAATAGTGCCTGAGTTCTGCCTTCTGTCAGATCAGCAGCAGCATTAGATTCTCACAGGAGTGCACACCCTATTGTGAACTGCGCATGGACATAAGCAACACACTTTGGGTGTCACTGTCTCCCAATACTGCCAGGTGGGACTGTCTAGTTGATGGAAAATAAGCTAAGGGCTCCAAGTGATTCTGGATTATGGTGAATTATATTATTATTTCATTATATATTACAATATAATAATAATAAGAGAAATAAAGTGCACAATAAATGTAACGTACTTAAATCAGTCTAAAACTATGCCCACCCCTACCCCCAACCACCATCCACGGAAAAATTGCCTTCCATGAAACCAGTCTCTGGTGCCAAAAATGTTGGGGACTGCTTCTCTAGCAGGTTCACCTAAGATTGGGTAATGCTAATTGTCCACGAAGTTGGGAAACTCATGAATTCTGTATCTTGATGAACATGATTGCCATCTTTCTAATAATCTGATCAGATGCCAGGGAGTGAACCCATACTCTAAACATTCCTTATTTCCCCCAGTCCAGAAAAGCTACAAAGTCCTACAAATTTATCTTTGAATTTATCTCGACTCCATTTCCTTCCTAGAAGCATTTTCTTATCTAGCTCATTGTCATTTCACTCTTGCATAACTGCAATAGTGTTTTTTGCTGTTCTTCTTGACTTTAGCTTCTCTCCTTTTCAAAACCGTCCTCACCATGGTCAGTCACATCTGGGCAACATATGGTTTTTAGGTCATAGGCCTTCCATTCTAGATTAAAAAAAAAGTCATATTGTTTAAACTAAACCATGGTCACAACATAAAATGGTATTGGCATAAAAACAGAAAACAATAAACTCATGCATACGTGGCCAATTAATCTATGATGAAGGAGCCAAGAACATACAATCTGGTAAAGACAGTTTCTTTTACAAATGGCATGGGAAAAACTGGACAGCCACATGCAAAACACTGAAACTCACCTACTATCTTACACTATCCACAAAAATTAACTTAAAATGGACTAAAGAAATGAACCTAAGACCTGAAAACATACAACTCTTAGAAAAAATATAGAGGGTAAGCTTCTTGACATAAGCCTTGTTGATAATATTTTTGAGTCCTATACCAAAAGCAAAAGCAACAAAAGAAAAAATAAATAAGTGGGCTACGTTATATTAAAAAGCTTGTGCTCAGCAAGGGAAACCATCAACAAAATAAAAAGGCAACATATTGAAAGGGATAAAATTTTTGCAAATCTTATATCTGATAAGGGGCTAATCCAAAATATATAAAAGTTATATAACTTAGCAGCAGAACAAATCCAAACAAACATAAAAAATGGGCAGAAGATCTAAATACACATTTTTTCAAAGAAGACATACAAATGACCACAGATACATGAAAAAATGTTCAACAGCATTAATCATGAGGAAAATGCAAATGAAAACCACTAAGAGCTATTATCTCATCCCTGTTAAAATGGCTATTATCAAGAAGACAAGATGTAAGTGCTGGTGAAGATGTGAAGATAAGAAAAACCATGTGTACTTTTGGTAAAAATGTAAATTGATACCAACACTATGAAAAATGAATAAAATTTCCTCAGAAAAGTAGAGATGCCACATAATCCAGAAATTTCACTCTTAGATATTTATCTGAAGAAAATGAAAACACTAACTTGAAAAGATATATGAACCCCCACATTCATAGCAGCATTATTTACAACAGCCAAGCTACAAAAACAATGTGTCTGTTGATGCATAAATGAATAAAAAGTTGTGATATATATGAATATTATTCAGCCATAAAAAATAAAATTTTGCCATTTGTGACAACATGGATAAAACTTCAGTGCATTATGCTAAGTGACATAAGTCAGACAGAGGGAGACAATACCATATGATCACTGTTATGTGTGAAATCTAAAAAACAAATAAACAAAATACCACCACCATCACCATCACCAACAAACAGATTCAGAGAACAGATTGGTGGTTGCTAGAGGCGGGGGTTAAGAATGAGAGAAATGGTTAAAGGGGGTATAAAAAAAGACAATCTATAAAATGTCATTCACTTTAACTGTGAATTATTATTTCAAGTAGAGTCTTGCTTAGCATTTTCTAGCTAAATTCTTTTTATAAAATAAAGCATGGTCACAAGTTAGAATCTGAGATAGTTATTTTGTATGTCTATACATCCTTGTGTCTGTGTGTCTGTGTGTGTTTGCACAAAAAGATATGCATGTGTTCCCCACCTCAACTACATAGGATGCAGTGTCAGTTTGCAAGTTTTGAAAAGTATTTTTTGAGATTGAACTCTACAGTAGAATTTGAGGAAGTTAGACAGGCAGTTACATGGAAATTAAATTAAAATTAAGTTAATTAAATTAAAATGTAAGCTCCTTTAAGACAGCTGCTTGTGATCTCTTATTATGCCTCATGACACTTAGCAAAGTACCTTATTTAATATGAGTGAGTTCAAACCCAGGAAAGAGTTAACTTGCATTAATCAAAAGCATACGGGGGTAGTTAAGCTTCTATAGGTTAAAATATGCCAGTCTTCAAAGAGAAAATGGAGTGGATTTCAGAAGTGAAATATTTGTGTGTGATAAGTTGGAGTCTGGGGAGTTTTTATTTTTATATTTTTAATGGAAAAAAAGAAACCCAAAGGAACCAAGAAGATGCTAATGGATGAAATGCTTTGCACATATGGAATGGAAAATTGTGCTCTGTTAAGTCAAAAAGCAGCTTCTGAAGAATGTATTGTGGTTGTGGTTTCACAGGTGCCTGACCCGCCGCCCCACTACATCACTGAGCCATGTGTTTGGCCCTGGTCCTTCACTCTAGCCGTCATGTGGGAAGATCATATTCAGTGAGGCAGAAACTTCTAGAACTGCTTGGAACTGCTGCTTTGTGCCAAAGAAGATCCCCTCCTTCTCACCCTTTTATCCACACACAGGAGCATTAAAGAACTAAACAGCTCTCATCTCAACTTCCTCCCAACCTCAGTTTTTTGGCTTATCCTCTGAGGAGCAGCTGTTTTTCAGCTGATGTTTAAGCTCACACACTCTTAAATTAAATTACTCTATTTCTTCATAAAGGAAGAGTCCTTTTATTTGGCTTGTTTTAATTTCTTCTAAATATCATTCTTACAGGAGTACCTCATTTTACACATTTTTAACTCTCCTCAGGAACATATGGTTTATGCACTGCAGTAAAAACCCAAATATTTGCAAATTGAATCAGGATTGAAATTCATGAAGAAAGGATGACATTTAAAGAGACCATGTGGAAAATCCTTTTATTTTTACTTTTTTTTCCTTTTCTTCCTTTGTGTGTGTGTGTTTTTTTTTCTCCTGAAACAAAGAATCCTTTGATGATGAAAATGATTGATTTTCTTCACTCTTTTTCCAGAAAACTACACTCAATTTTTACAAATTTAGTAAAGTTTGATTGATATGTATGGGGATTTCTCAAACTGGCACATCCACTTGTTTCCAGGCCAGCAGTTACTCTTAGGTCTTGGGCTAGATTATGTATCTCCTCTCATTTTCCCAGCCTGTTCTTACTCTTTAAGAAGTGGTGAATTTGTAAGAATGTAATGTTTAATAAACGTATTTGAATTCATACATCCAAATAGATGTAAAATCCCCACGAAGTCCTCATATTGGGACAATCTACATTGGATTTTGAGAATTGATTTTAGTTCCAGCTTGGAAATAACACTAGAAAGTCTGCAAAACCTATAGTCACCACATACCAATTACATGGACAATGTGATCCTGCTATGTCCGCAGGTCCTGGTCATCAGAAAGGTTAGTCTTCAGGCCCAATGGCACCCTCTCTTTCACCAGTTCCCCTGTCTCTACCTTTCTTCTACTTTATAAATATCAGCAGCTAAACTTAAATAGTACTTGTACACCAGGCACCATTCTCACCAATTTTCATATACTGACTCATTTCTTCTGTACAGTAACTGGATGCAGTAAGTATATATTTGGCATCTTTATTTTGCATAAAGGGAAGCTCAGGCAGAGAGATGTAGGCCACACCGTGGCAGAGCAGATATTCTAAGACTTAACCAGCTCACTCTGTTGCCTGGGTGGGAAGGAACACTCTGATGTGACCAGTGTCAGCATGTCTGTGTCCTTACACAACAATAACAATTTATGTTTACTTTGCACTTGTAGATATTAGCCTCTACTCTCTTACTTTTTTCAGTCCTTACAATACTCTTTGCAACCCTTGCTATTATCACCATTTACAAGTGAGGAAGGTTAGTAACTAAATCTAGTTTACAAAGCTATCTAGTTGGGAGGGGAAGGAGCTCACCCACAAACTTTATCAATTGTGATGTACATAGTTAAAATGAACAGAAAGAATGTATCTGTTGAAAAAATTTCGAAGTAGTGGGATGAGTCAGAGGTATTTGAAGGGTAAACAGTCCCTAAAATTTTATCATGAAAACTTAACTCTTCTTATTGGATTCACCACCTCTCCCAAATCTATCTCTGTTTTCCAGTCTCTCTGTCTCTCTCTTCTCTCTCTCTCTCTCTGCCCCCTCATGCACACATATAACAAACAAACAAACAAAAAAGCTGTTTTACAAAATAAAACTTTTCATTATAAAACGCAAAAAACTTATAGCAAGTTTAAAGGTGAACAAAAGTCACACCCAAAAAGAGCTGGTTAAGATTCCTACTCTTTGTGACAGTGATTGGCTGGCTTTGTTTGGCTGTGATGTGGATGAACTGTCAGAGTTCACACACTGCTAGAGAAGTAGCTTGTTCAAGTACCAATGAAGGAAATGCTGTCTGGATGTTCTGAAGCCTGCTGGCACCTCAGGAACACCCTAAAGGAATCAAGACCCATTTCAACTCCTGAGGGAATCCTGCTCCTCCTCCACATTCCTGTGTTCTCTGTGCTGCAAAGGGGGTCTCCCTCCTCCCATGCACCTGGAAGCTGAACCTCACTTGTTATCTTCAATTTGAACTCACCTACTCACGCAGCCATCCGGTCACTCCCTCTGTCCACTCCTCATATTTTGCCACTTCAATAACCCCAAAAGCCTTCTCCTAGAAATTTTTAAAATTAAGTTTATTGGAATGACATTGGTTGTAAACTTACGTTTAAAGTGCACAATTCTATAATGCACCATCGAGGTGTTGCATTGTGTGCTCGCCACTCAGAGTCAGCTCTCCTTCACTCACCATATATATTACCCTCGCCTTCCTCTACCACGCCCCTTCTTCCTAACACTGGTAAACACTGTGTCTATGAGTTTTTGTTTGTTTATCTTGTTCCTTTGTTGCTTTCAGTTTTATGTTTCAGAAATGAGTGAAGTCATATGGTTCTTGACTTTTTCTGTCAACCTTATTTTATTGGCATAATAGTCTTGAAATCTATCCATGTTGTTGCAAATGGCAGCGTTTCATTTTCTCTTATGGCTGAGTAATATTCCATTGTGTGTATGTACCATATCTTCTTAACCCAATTATCTATCTTTAAAGATTTATTTTATTGTTTTTGACACAGAGAATCAGAGATAGACAGAGAGAAGTGGGAGGGCCCAGAGCAGTCTCCATAGTTGTACCTCATTGGTTTTCCACATGGTTTCATTCCACAGGTGGGTGGAGGGCCACACCTGGCGGGAACCAGGCAGGGATCTCCTGCATGGGAGGTATACCCCTGTGATCCTGGGGCCTTCTACATGAGAGGCACATCCAGGGTGGGAGTTGAACTGGGGACTTCTCACATGGGGAAGCTCGCCCTGGTGGGAACTGAACTGGGGTGGGAAGCACACCCCAATTCAGCATATGGGTTTCATGGGCATGGGGCCATGACCAGGGCTCAATCCTTAGACCCTGGTGTGGTGATATGAGCACTGAACCTGCTGAACTATCCTGGATTCTCCTCCTATTATCTATCAAAAGACACCTTGGTTGTTTACATGTCTTGGCTACTGTGGATAATGCTGCAATTAACAACCAGGTACATATATTTTTGCAGAAAAAAGATTTCAAATGTTTGGGGTAGATACTCAGAAGAGGGATTGCTCTTTTTCATAGTGGTTGTACCAATTTACGTTTCCATCAGTAGTGTATAAAGGTTCCTTTTTCTCCACAGCCTCTCCAACACCTGTTATTATTTGTCTTATTGATGATAGCCATTTTAACAGGTGTGAGATGATATCTCATTGTGGTTTTTGTTTGCAATCCTAATAGCTAATGAAGTTAAGCATTTTTTCATACATCTGTTGGCCATTTGTATGTCGTCTTGCTAGAAGTGTCTTGTTAGGTGTTCTGCCCATTGTGTAATTACATTTTTTATTTTTTGTTGTTGAGTGTATGAGTTCTTTATATATTTTGAATATTAACCCCTTTTTGGAGATGGTGTTTGCAAATATCATTTGCCATTCAGTTGGTTGCCTCTTTGATTTGTTGATGGTTTCTTTTGCTGTGCAGAAGCTTTTAAATTTGATATAGTCCCATTCATTTATTTTTGGTTTTATTTTCTGTGCCTTTGAGGTCAAATTCATAAATTCTTTCCTGAACCCAAGGCCCATAAATTTAGTACTGATGTTTTCTTCTATGAAATTTATTGTTTCAGGTTTTATGTAGAGGTCTTTAATTTTAAGTTGGTTTTTATAATTGGTGACAGATTGCAGTCTAGATCCATTCTTTTGCATGTGGCTTTACAATTTTCCTGGCACCATTAATTGAAGAGGATTTATTTTCTCCATTGTATGTTTTTGGCTCCTTCGTCAAAAATCATCTGCCTATATATATAATATATGGTTTTATTTCTGTGTTCTCAATTCTATTCTACTGGTCTGTGTGTCTGTTCTTCTGCCATTACTATGCAGTTTTAATTACTAGCACTTCGTAGTATAAATTGAAATCAGGAAGTATAATATCTCCTGCTATCTTCTTTTTTTCATAAGATGTCTTTAGCTATTCAGGGTCTTTTGTGATTCTATACAAATCTGATAACATTTCAATCTATTTCTTGAGAAAATGTCATTGGGATTTTAACGGGGATTGCATTAAATCTGTATATCGGGTACTATGACCATTTTAGCTATGTTGATTTTTTCAGTCCATGAACACAAAATATCTTTTCATTTCTTTGTGTCTTCTTTAATTTCTTTTAATAATGTCTTATAGTTTTTACTGTGTATAGGTCCTTCACATTCTTTGTAAAGTTTATTCCTATTTTATTATTTTTGTTGCAATTGCAAAAGATATAGATTTTTTTTTTCATTTAGCTTTCCTGAAGTCTCATTGTTAGTATATAGGAATGCAAAAGATATTTTTACATTGATTTTTGTTTATTCATTGTTTCTAATAAGTTTTTTTTTTTTTTTTTGGTTTAACTATATAAAGATTCATGTCATATGAAAAAAGTGACAGTTTAACTTTTTCATTCCCAATTGGGATGCCATTTATTTCTTTCTCACACCTCATTTCTCTGGCTAGAAATTCCAATATATGAATATGTTGAATAGCAATGATGATGGGTCATATCTGTCTTGCTCTTAATTTTAGAGTAGAATGTTTCAGTTTTTCAGCGTTCAGTATGGTACTAGCTGAGGGTTTGTCATATATGGCCTTTATTATGTCAAAGTATTTTTATTCTATGCCCATGTTAGTAAGTGATGAGTATGAAAAATAATGAGTACCAAACAAATTTTTCCCATAAGGAATAATACAGCGGTACCTTAGTATTTCTTGTTAATTTGTTCTGGGAGCTGTGATGAGTAGCAAACAAATGATGAGTACTGAAATAAATTTTTCATTTCAAAATGTGTTGAGTACCGAATTTGAAGAGTTCTAAAGCAATATAATACCAAAGTATGACTGTATTGATATAATCATATGGTTTTTATCTTTTGTTTATTGGTGTATCATATCGATTGATTTGTGTGTGTTGAAGCATCCTTGTGTTCCTGGAATGAACCTCACTTGATCATAATGTATATTTTTAATGTATTATTGTATTCAATTTGCTAGTATTTTATTTAGGATTTTACATCTGTATTTATCAAAGATATTTGTCTGTAGTTTTCTTTTTGTGTGTGTTATTCTTACCAGGTTGGTATCAGGATAATGTTGGCTTTGTAAAATGAGTTAGGAAGTATTGTTTCTTCTTCAATTTTTTGGAAGAGTTTGAGGAAGACAGGTATTAAATCCTCTTCGAATGTTTGGTAGAATTCACTAGTAAAGCCACCTAGTCCTGGACTTTTGCTTTTAGGGGTGTTTTGGGTGATTTCTTCAATTTTCTTACTGTTGATTAGTCTATTTAGATTTTTCAGTTCTTTGTGATTCAGTCTAGGAATGCTGTATGAGTCTAAAACTTGTCCATTTCTTCTTAGTTATTGAATTTGGTGGTATACAGTTTGTTTGTTTTTACAGTATTCTTATATGATCCTTTGTATTTCTTTGGCATTTATCATAATTTTCCTCTTTAATTATAGAACTTTTTTTTCAATATGAATTTGTTGAGGCTATTTTTTTTTTTTTTTTAAG